>JARBWK010000012.1:7210411-7362911 GCA_030556195.1 Anolis apletophallus
TCCATGGCAGGGTGATCAGCTGGGGAACGGCTGTGGGCGAGAGCGGGCGGAGGCCTGCAGCCTCCGATTGTCTGCTGCTCTGCTCTGCTGCGGTGGCAGCTGGGCCCGCTTTGTTATCCTCTGGGCTGGGTCCATTGGGCCATTCCATCTTGGGATCCTTCCTCTCTTGAGAATGTCAGCCTCTATCTTGGTTTGCCCCTTGTCTTCTTGAATATCATTTTATTTTATTTTAGTGGTTTTATTATTATTTTATAATAATATAATAAATAATATAATGTTATATTATATTATAATTTCAATATATTATAATGTCTATATATATATATACTATAATATAATAATTATGATATTAAGACTAATAATATATGAATATTTCTTGATATATTAATATGTTAATATTAATGATGTGTAATATATAGTAAATATAGTAAATAAATAAATTATGTAGATTAAAATGTAGTTTAGCCTTCAGGTGTGGCCCTCCATAATATTTTTTGGCTCTCGTGTGGCCCCTTGGAAAAAATAATTGCCCACCCCTGCTCTAAACTATCTAGTCCGTGAGCTGCTTTTTGCTGACGATGCTGCCCTTGTCGCCCATTCAGAAGCAGCCCTGCAGCGCCTCACATCCTGCTTTGCAACAGCTGCAGAGCTGTTTGGGCTGGAAGTCAGCTGGAAGAAAACGGAAGTTCTCTACCAGTCTGCTCCACAAGAAGAACACCATCATCCCCACGTCAGCATAGGCCAATCTGTGCTTAAGTCCGTTCAGCAGTTTACCTCCCTGGGAAGCATCATCTCTTCAGACGCCAAGATTGATAAAGAGATAGATCACAGATTAGCAAAGGTATAGAGTGCATTCGGAAGGCTTCATAAAAGAGTCTGTGGTAATAAGCACCTGACGCAAAGCACTAAAATCAGTGAGTACAGAGCTATCATACTGTCTATTCTCCTATATGGGTCTGAAACATGGGTCACCTATCGCCAACACGTACGACTCCTCGAACGCTTTCATCAGTGCTGTCTTCGCACAATCCTAAATATATACTGGACTGACTATGTGACAAAGTTGCTGTCCTTGAGCAAGCAGGGATCACCAGCATTGAGGCCATGCTATTGAAAGCGCAGCTGTGCTGGGCAGGGCACGTCTCTAGGATGGAGGACCACCGCCTCCCAAAGATGGTGAACTCGTCACGGGTCAGCGCAAGAGAGGCGCCCCTAAAAAGAGATATGACTCCCTGAAACAACACCTCAGGCTCGGCCAGATTGATCACTAACAGTGGTCCACCCTGGCCTCGCATCAGGAGGCATGGAGACGCACTATCCACAATGCTGCGGCCTCTTTTGAGAAGACACACCGAACAAATTTTGAGTGAAGACAGCGCTGATGAAAGCATTCGAGGAGTCATTGGCGATAGGTGACCCATGTTTCAGACCCATAGAGGAGAATAGACAGTACGAGAGCTCTGTACACACTGATTTTTGTGCTTTGCCTCAGGTGCTTGTTGCTGCAGACTCTTTTGTGAAGCCTTCCAAATGCACAATATGCCTTTGCTAATCTGTGATCTATCTCTTTGTCAATCTTGGCGTCTGAAGAGATGATGCTTCTCAGGTAGGTGAACTGCTGAACGGACTTAAACACGGATTTGCCTATGCTGACGTGCGGATGATGGTGTTCTTCCTGTGGTGCAGGCTGGTAGAGAACTTCCGTTTTCTTCAGGCTGACTTCTAGCCCAAACAGCTCTGCAGCTGTTATATGTGCAGCAAAGGGGGTAAAATTAATCCTGATCAGGTTGTAATTATGATGTCAATAATGTATCCTTTTCATATTATTTATTTATTTACTAGCTTGCGGACCCGGCAGTGCCCGGGTTATTTGAGAAAGGCATTGTGTGCCAAGGTTGGTCTTTGGTACTTCAGGTCCCATCATCCATGGTCCACCCTCCTGTAAACTGTAGAAGGATGGAGACTGGGTCATGGGGGCACAGGGTGCCAAGTGTAGTCTTTTAGGTCTTTGTTCAGGGCTGCAGTGGTCTGTGGGAAATGAAGGCTTTGAAAGTACTACAAATCCCATAATCCATGGAGGTACCTCAAGTCCCACTCTTCTCCATACGGCAGTAGAATGTAGAGTGGGTCATAGGGGCACTGTGTGTCAAGCTTGGTATTGCATTGGGCCTCTGTGTGGCAAGTGTGGTCCTGATCCGTCATTGGTGTGGGCCACTGCTCTAAGCAAGTGAGTTAAAGTACTGCAATTTCCATCATCCATGGTGCATCCTACCTCAAACTGCACCAAGATGTAGAGTGCATCTTGGGGGGTCTGTGGGCCAAGTTTGGTCTGGTTCTGTCATTGTTGTGGACCTAGTCAGGAAAATGAAGTTGAGGAAGCCTTACTGTCAAATCTGGTTGTGGCCTAGTCTGAACAATCAAGTAGAGGAAGCCTTACTGCCAAATCAGGCTGAGGCCTAGTTTGTTAAATCAGCTGAAGGAAGCCTTTTTTTAAAGTGCACTCTCTGGCACTTTTGGATGTTGGAATGTTGGCCATGCGGAGTCTGTTATGCAAATTTTCCCTCAGTGGCAACCAATCTCCTCTGTCTGGTGCCTTAGAGGGTTGGAGTTCTGAGGCTGGCCAGTCAGAGCCATTTATGCAAATAATCCCGGACTGGCAGCCAATCGAAACACATGCACATATTCCTCCTGTCGCTCGGCCCACCCGCCCACCGCCCGCAAACACTGACTTTTATTATATGTAATAGATTTATTTGCAGTATATATATTCCACCCTTCTCACCCTGCAGGGGACTGAGGGCAGATTACAATGGACACATACATGGCAAACATTCAATGCCATAGACACACAACACATATAGACAGACAGTCAGAGATTATTTAACAATCCAACTTCTGGCCACCAGGGGAGCTGTCACTTCACCGTCCATCTGTGACACTGATGAAATACTTTCCGCATTCCTTGCATGCTTTTGCTGGAGATTTTTTATGGCCTCGTAAATTTTGTTAAATTAGCGTCCCCACACATTGGTGGTACCCAAATTTCCTACTTGACAGATGCAACTGTCTTTCGGGTTGGAAAGGTCAACAACAAGCTACACAATTGGCCGGAAGCTCACTCCGACCCGGGCTGGCTTCGAACTCATGATCTTTCGGTCAGTAGTGATCTTTAATGCAGCTGACAGCCCGGTGAAGGGAGGACTTAATAACAAGGCATCAATACCTAGTTATCTTTAACAAGTTATGTCTAGCATTGCCATGGACAGGCCCGGATTAACTGTTTGTGGCGCCCTAGGCGGGGGCGGGGCTGCTTGCGGGGGGCCCTCCTTCCTCCTCACTGAAGGAAGGAGGGGCGGGGCCGACGCGAGCGAGGAGGGGGCGGCGGGACTTCCCTCTGCCTCCTCCTCGCTCGCGTCAGCGTCGCCCCGCCCCTCCTTCCTTCAGTGAAGGAAAGAAGGAGGGCCGACGCCGACGCGAGCAAGGAGGGGGTGGTGGGACTTCCCTCCGCCTCCTCCTTGCTCGCATCGGCATTGGCCCCGCCCCTCCTTCCTTCACTGAAGGAAGGAGGGGAGGGGCTGACGCGAGTGAGGAGGGGGCGGTGGGAAGCTGCGTCAGAGGCCCTAGAGCCTATGGTGCTCTCCGCACAGGCGCAGGAGCGCCCAAAGATTGAACTTAAAAAAAAAATTGTTTAATTTTGGGGGGTTTGGACCGGCCGCCCCTACTCCATGGCTGCCGCCCTAGGCCATGGCCTGGGATGGCCTTATCGGTAATCCGGGCCTGGCCATGGATAGCATTGCACTATATGAATCTGTCAAATCCAGTTCAAATTGATGGTCATCCTTACATTGTGATGCTGTGAATTCCACAGACCAGTGTGTTCTCTGTGGAAAATTGCTTCCTTTTTATTCTCAGCTCTCGGCATCTCTCAGCATCAAACCTGGCCCACATCTGTATTTTCCTTGTTAAAGTAGACAGGGAGTTCAACAGTAGCCATTAAAACAAAAGATATGATGTTCCATGAGCACATCTAGTTAAACATTCCAGTCACATGCAAACATTTCAGCTTTAGTTGAAGTTGAGGTCAGCTGGAGCCTGATAGAGTTGCTCTGCCTTTTCTTTTCCTAGCCGTGCGAAACTTAATCGCCGCCATATTAAAATGAGTTAAAGCACTGTGTGGAGTCCCCGCTAAGGCTGTGTACTACAGCTGTAGCGTTCTAATCAGAATGGGCTGTTTAGTGATTTTACTTTGGCCTTTGGGCATACCAGACTGGAGTTGGGTATACCTTCTCAAAATTGGATGCGGTTTCCTGCTGGTAGCTTTTCAGAAGATTTGGTAGGAAATACTGCAAAGGAACAAAGTGCAAACACTCGACCATGTTGACACCTGTCTCCCCCTGCAAGGGATTCAGGGGACGTGGGAAACTCCTCTTGCAGACTTAAGTCCTTACAGAATGAGTAGTTTATTCCAATATGTACATGAGGAATACACATATAATTGTGTAGGAAAATTACTAGGGCTGGTTGATCCAAGAAAAAAATGTTTTGAAACTCATTTCGGATCTAATTGTAGCTGTTGTTTCAGATTATATGAACTTCCGAAAATTTCCCGATAAATTTCCGAAATTCAGAAGTCTTTGGAAATGGCGTCCACTTAAAAAAATTGGCAAAAAAATCAGCAGAAGAGAGAGTCAGCTGCTAGCCATCAGCCAATGAGCAATCAGCAAGAAAATTCAGAAATGACATCCGAAATTCAGAATTTGGAATTTCGAAATTCGGAATTCTTGTTGGGAGGGTTGCTCTCGAAATTGCTAAAAAAGTCAGAAGTATCCGAAAAACTTCCAAAATTCAGACATATCTGAAATTGTAGAACAGCCCTAAAATTACTGAATTTCCTTCAAAACTGGCGCAGGAGAGGCACAGCAATCTTCATCGGCCGGAGTTGCGGCCTCGGCGAGCTGCCCGAGGGCGGGTGGGGGCCGGCGTTTTGCGACGCACATGCTCCTCTCGCTGGCGGGGGAGCGCACCCAGGAGCACGTTGCCAGGCGCGGCGCCGGGACAGGCTGACGTTTTTCCGGCACGCACTCCTCTCCTAGGCAAGCACGTGCGCCCTGTAGTGTGTTGCTGGGCAGGGCATGGAGCTTTCAAGAGGGAAAACCTAAGCTTTCAACCCGGGTTTTTGCGCATTGCGCATGCGTGGACGCCATTAACAAATTAATTACACATTTCGGAATTATTCCAAATCAATTTTGAAATTTTCACCAAAATTTTTGGAAGTTTACCAGATTCTAAGCCCCAGCGTCCCCTAGAGCTGAAGCGAGTTTTGTGCCATTTTTTAGGGATCAACCAGGCCTACTGCTTGGCTATGAAACCAACAGGGTAACATGTTTTAAAATAATCTGAGAGAACACCTCTCTAGGAACGTGAAGTCCTCCAGCACACATCAAAACTTCCTAGAGTTTCTCTCAGGTTAAAAAAGGTTGGCTTGATAGAAGCTTCATGATGACATTTGAACATTATGCAGAATTCTATCATGGAAGGTATCTTGGTTAACATATCGGCAGAAGGTGCATTTGTCCCAGGTTAACTTTTTGTTCTCATATGGCTTATATATCAAACTAACTTGTTACCTTCAAGTGTGAAACATTTTTTGTTTCAGTTCACAGCTTTGCAGATAAATCAGAGTAATATGCACAGGCAGCGTGTGGAGAAAGTGTGACGAATGTCTGGCCTCGACATTTAGGATGAGATGCCTCTCTCTCGCCCATGTGCCTCCACTGAGCAATACATCTTATCTATCAAAAGAATAGAGAAAAATTGAAATGTCACAAAACAAGTTGGCAATCGGTGAATTTAATACTCCTTTAAAGTTTTATTGTTCCTCCACTCACTTCCTTGAGAGTTCAGAGAAATAAATACAGGCCACTTCTGTGATCTTGGAATCAGAACAAAGTCAGATCTAGTTACTACTTGGATAAGGGAACGCTGGTGAATTCCAGGTGCTGTAGGACAGGGGTGCTCAGGATCACCAGGGTGATCTTTGGGCCTCATCCTGGTGATCTTCAGACCCCTGACCAGGGGCCTGCACGCTGCAAAGAAGTCCTCCGTCGTTGCTCCTCCCTGCTCGTGCGCCGCCTCCAAAAGCTCCAGAGTCCAAGAGGCAGAATGGGCCCCCTCTTTTGGATTCCTCCTCCTCCTCCCTCCGTCCTTCTCCAGCCACCAGAGTCGTAGGAGACCAAAGGGGTGGGCCTGATGACGCGATGCATGGCTGGCCCCCGCACATGCGCAGAAACGCCCATTCTGCCTCTCGGACTTCGTGAGTTCTTGAGGTGTCACGCATGCTGGCGGCGTGGAAATAGGAGCAACGACGGAGGAGAAGAAGAAGGACGCTTTGGGGTCATTTCCTTACTGCATCTCAAAGGTCGGTCTTTTTACTTTGGGGTGGGTGCTTGATTGTTCTGTGGCATGTCTCTTTGTTTTATTTTTAATGTTAAAAATGGCCTTTTAGCTCCAAAGCCTTTCTGCTTGCTTTGTTCCTTGAGAAATACATGTCGGGGAATATGGAAATGTGGGAGAAATGGGGTGGTTGGATGTATTTTTGCATGCCCCTTTGTTTACCTTGCTGAGTATTAAATGGCCTTGCAGTTCAACAGCCTCTCTACTTACTTTCTGGCTGATAATATGTGTGGTAATATGGCAGTGTGGGAGAAATGGGGTGGTTGGATGTATTTTTATGCGCTGCTTTATATTGTTGTTATTAAAATTGAAATGTTGATGTTTATAACCATTTTATGTAAACTGTCCCGAGCCTGCTGGAAGGAGCGGTACATAAAAATGAATAATAATAATAATAATAAAAATAAGAAAATAGTTATACGTTTTACATTTCTGGGTAGGTGATCTTTGGGACTTGGTTTTTTAATCAGTAGCTCCCATGCTGAAAAAGTGTGAGCACCCCTGCTGTAGGATATATTTCAGAGGAGGAAACTGGCAGAACCACTTTTGTGTATTCTTTGCCAAATAAAATAATATGGGATTCTTGGGATTGCCAAAAGTTGACAAGATTGTGAACACACATACACACAAATGCAAGGAATCTATCTATCTTGTCTATACATATAATAAAAGTCAATGTTTGCGGCGGGAGGTGTGGCGGGAGGTGCGGAGGAAGGGAGGAATATGTGGCAGCTTTTTGATTGGTCGCTAATGTGGGCTTATTTATTGCATAAATGCCTCTGAATGGCCAGCCACCCAACATTCCATCACTCCTAAACAGCACAGAGAGAAAACGAAAGGGCCTGAGGCAGACATAAAAGGCTGGAGTTGAAGTTAACCAGTTGACAATTGTTCCCGCTGGAAATGGAATGTTCAGTACCTTCACCCAACACATTTCACAAAAAACTGCAAGCCCTACAAATCACAGACTAGGCCCAAAATTGACAGCAAGGTTTCATTAACTTGATTTTCCTGACTAGGCCTCACCTAATGGGATACTGTTTAAGGCATGAATTGGCAGTAAGGCTTCATTAACTTGATTTTCCCAACTAGGCCTCAGCTCATGGGACATTGTGTAAGGCCTGAATTGACAGTAACCAACCTTGCAATGACGGCTCCGCAAACAAGGGACCAATGGCCCACTTCACAACCTGGTGTGGTTTAGGACAGGATGGGCCAATTATACTGAAGCGGTAACTCTGAGTCCCAGAACTCCCAAGACAATTACCCTTTGAACTGGGCTGCCGTCTCTAGCGAGCACAAGGACGGAAGACGCGACAATTTCTACTGCGATTCAGGAAACCAGCTTTATTTGCATCACATCAGCTGATGGGTCTGCCCCCCTGTGCGGAAACGCAGCTGCTGGTAGACAGAACCCCGATCTTTCCCAGTGGACAGGTTTTATACAAACAATGGAGTCAACATTTAGTCCTCCTTCTTCATGCATTGTTACTGGCTAGCATTCATGAACCCATATTACTCTACCCAATTAAACAAAGCATTCTTGCTTCTCAATCCTATTTGCTAACAACCGTGGCGCAGTGTGAATTTCCATCATTGTTCTATGTTATCTGCCCTATGTGCAAAGCGTACTCAAATCGTTACATTGCTACCGAGCCTTCACCGGTTGCCTGCCAAGTGAAAGCTTCATTTGCCATGCGCGCCTCCTAACCAATCACTTACTTTGTAAACAAAACGCACATGGTGACTGCTAGGCCAATCAAGACCGTGTTCTTATCTAGAGGCACATGATGTTCTCTGGCTAATCACAGCCTGTGCTTGTGTACCAATCAAAGTGGATTATTCTCGTCACTGCTGCTGGCAAACTATTTCTTTGCTATGCTACTCCAGTTCTAGTCTAAAGCAGCACCTCTCTCTGACATTCCTTCTGTTAAGGTATCGATTTCTCCTTTAGCACCACAGGAAGAACACCATCATCCCCACCAGGCCCGGATCAGGCCCTTTTGGAGCCCTAGGCCAAAGGCTATGCCCCCGCTACGCCCACCCGGCTACGCCCGCCTCCTCGCTGGCGAAGGAAGAGGAGGAAGGAAAGCCCCACCCGGAGCTGATGCGGGGCCTCCCCACGGCTCATCCCTCCCTCCTAAAGCCACCATGCCGGCCTCAGAAGCGGCCGAAATCTCCCTTTTCAGGCCGGCATGACGGCTTTGGGAGGGAGGGCGGAGCCGTGGGGAGGCCCCGCATCAGCTCCGGGGGTGATGCTTTCCTTCCTCATCCTCGCGCCGGCGAGGGGGTGGAGCCGGGGGCGGGGCGGGGCGGAGGGCGGGGGCAGAGCCGAGGGGAGCAGAGCAAAGGGGGGGGGGCGTGGATGGCGCTTACGCCGCCGCGCGCATGTGCCCTTTTTATTTTTTAAAAAACTTTTTTGGGGGGGTCTGGACCTGCTGCCCCCCCAAAGATGCCGCCCTAGGCCATGGCCTAGGGTGGCCTTATGGGTAATCCGGGCCTGATCCCCACGCCAGCATGTGCATTTGGAAGGCTTCACAAAAGAGTCAGGAGCAACAAGCACCTGAGGCAAAGCACCAAAATCAGATTGGAGAGAACATGACAGGGGCCTCATTGCACTCCTTCCTCAGGAAGACAGGTCACTGGAGTAATTGGATGTCACCTTCCTAGCCAGGTGACGTTAAGATTGTGGGCACGCCACTCCAATCATTGACTATCCAGATCAAACAGATTGTAGAGGAGGGCATTGTGGTTGGTCTACATACGAGGGCGGGTCAATAAGTCCGTGACTTTTTGAATGAAACACAGGTTTTTGGATTAAAAAATCATTTTATTTTTCAACGTCGTCTCCTTTGAGCTCTATACACTTTGTCCAACCTTTCTTCAATGTTTTCATCCCTTCCAAAAAAATAAGATTTGTCGAGGTCATCAAAATAGGTATTTGTTTGTGAGATGATTCCATTGTTGAGTCAAATCTCTTTCCGCCGAGCCATTTCTTCAGGTTTGGAAACAAGAAATAGTCACTCGGGGCTAAATCCGGAGAATAGGGCGGATGAGGGAGTAATTCGTATCCCAATTCATGAATCGTTGCCATGGCAACTGCACAGGTGTGCACCCTTGCATTGTCCTGGTGCAAGAGAACTTTTTTCTTGGCCAAATGCGATCTCTTTTTTCCAAATCCTCATAAAATCGACCCAATAAGTTGGCATAATATTTGCCATTGATTGTTTTACCCTTTTGAAGGTAGTCAATGTGGATTATACTGCGTGCATCCCAAAAAACGGTAGCCATGACTTTATTGGCTGACAAGCCCACCTTGGCCTTCTTTGGCGCCGATTCAACTCGAGAAACCCACTGTTTTGACTGCTATTTGGTCTCTGGTGTGTTGTGGTGCATCCACGTTGGCATCCACGGTTACAAAACGGTGCAAAACCCCGTTCGTATTGCGGTTGAACAACGCCAAACACTCCTGCAAAATTGTCACACGATTGCCTTTGTGGTCGATTGTGAGCAAACGCGGCACCCATCTTGCGGAAAGCTTTCTCACACCCAAGTGATAATTTAAAATTGAAACCACTGAGTCACGTGAGATGCCTTTGGCTTCCACAATCTATCGCACTTTCCATCTCCCATCGGACAACACCATATTGTGAATTTTTTCAATTGTTTCGGGTGTAGAGACCTCAACTGGGCGTCCAGAACGTTCGGCATCTTCCGTGCTTGTATGGCCACAACAAAATTCAGTAAACCACTTTTTTACCATTGAAATGGATGGTGCAGAGTCCACATAGTATTTATCAAGCTTAGCCTTGGTTTGAGTGATGGTTTATTTCCGCAAAAAATAATGCTTAATGAGCACACAAAATTCACTATTTTCCATTTTCTCCTCAAATCACGCGGTAGTCTGCTATCAATGGCTATCAAACACAAACTAAATGACGCAGCTTGTTCAAATTTTGACAGGAGTCAACTGGCAGATGCCTGTTGACAGGAGCAGTGTTGCCCTTTCAGTTAAGAGGCGGGAAATTCAAAAAGTTACCGACCTATTGACCCGCCCTTGTGTTTTTGACAGCAACAATGGGGTGGGGTAGATTTCAGCAGCTTCCACATATATGAGTCTTAGATGTCCCATGTTGAAGGAAAAGATGGCTGGATAGCAATAAAGGGTATATTCTATAACCAATGCATATTTTGTCTTTCCATTGGCCAGGTTCTGATCCATTGGTGTCTCTGCCAAAACATGATGTCTGACCTACAGAGCCCATGGCTTGAGCATCAGCAGACAGTTAAAAAATTAATCCGGTCCCTTATTAATCCGGTCCCTTCTTTCTCTATTGTCAATCTCATCTTGTCTCAATATTATGTTATTGAGAATGTGTTATTTCCCTCAGCAGCTATTTCGTGTCTTTCCTGATTCCTTCTAGAAGTATGGTGTTAACAACATATCTTAAAATATTGATGTTCTTTTCTCAAGTTTCCATGTTTTTTCCCCTCTGTGTAATCCAGTTTTTTGTATGATATGTTCAGTGTATGGATTAAATAGATTGGGTGTTAAAATGCAACATGCCTGATTCTCTTGCATATTCCGATTCTTTATTTTCCATCCTCAGAGTTGCCTCTTGTCCTGGACCAAACTTGGCACACAGACCCAACATGGCCAACTGTGAATACTGGTGGGATTTGGGAAGCATTGAGCCATAATTTTGGACAGTCCAATTTCATGACACACACATTTCTTCTAGAGTAGCGTTTCTCAACCTAGGGGTTGGGATCCCTGGTTTTGGGGGGGGGGGGGCGGGTCACCAAAGCAGGCCCGGATTAACGTTTTGTGGCGCCCTAGGCCACACTCTGTAATGCCGCCCCCGTGGGGGTGAGGCCGCTTGAGGGGGGCTGCGTGGGGCGGGCCACTTGCGGGGGCGCGAGAAGGAGCCGGGGGAAGTCCTGCCGCCCCTAGGGCGTCTGACATGGCTTCCCCCGCCGCCTCCTTGCTCGCACAGGTGCCCCTCCTTCCTTCAATGAAGGAAGGAGCGCCCTCCCGCCCGCGCGAGCGAGGAGGCAGAGGGGGAAGCCACGTCAGACGCCCTAGGGGCGGCAGGACTTCCCCCTGGCTCCTCCTCCCTCACGCGGGTGGGCGCCGCTCCTTCCTTCAGTGAAAGAAGGAGGGGCAGAGCCAGCGCGAGGGAGAAGGAGCCGGGGGGAAGTCCTACCCCTAGAGCGTCTGACGTGGCTTCCCCCCACCTCCTCCTCGCTTGCGCCGGCCCCACCCCCCCCTTCCTTCAATGCGCAGGCACAGAAGCAAGCGCCCAAAGATCGGAATTTTTTTAAATTTTTTAATAATTTTTTCAATTTTGGGGGTTCTGGATCTGCCGCCCCCCCCCCCCCAGGGCTGCCACCCTAGGCCATGGCCTAGGGTGGCCTTATGGGTAATCCAGGCCTGCACCAAAGACCACCAGTAAACAGATATTTCTGATGGTCTTAGGAACCCCTTTGGCAGAGAAGGCTGAAGATCTCTCCACCTATTCTTCTCTTCCTTTTTGGAAACAGACAGCGAATCCTCCCACCAAAAGCCCTCTCCCGCAGTGATTGGCTGGACTCTCAGCCAAGGAGAGGCCTGTTTCTGACTCCAAGCAGTGAGGAGAGAGCAGGAGTGCTTGGTGGGCAAGGGAGAGCGCACGAGGCTGGAGGGAGGCTTGCGCCAGCAAATTCCTTCAAGGCAGGGGCAAAGTGCCCACATGACATGGGACTGAGTGCGGCCCAACATCAGTGGTGGCCCTAGGTAATTTAAAGTGGTAGGCGAACATTATTTTGGCTCCCCCCCCCCCCAAACCAATCATGGCATATAGGGCATTCGAAAGGCTTCACAAAATAATCCGGAGCAACAAGCACCTGAGGAAAAGCACAAAAATCAGTGTGTACAGAGCTATCATACTGTCTATTCTCCTATATGTGTCAGAAACATGGGTCACCTATCGCCAACACCTACGACTCCTCGAACGCTTTCATCAGCGCTGTCTTCGCGCAATCCTAAATGTACACTGGACTGACTATGTGACGAATGTCACTGTCCTTGAGCAAGCAGGGATCACCAGCATTGAGGCCATGCTATTGAGAACACAGCTGCGCTGGGCAGGGCACGTCTCTAGGATGGAGGACCACCGCCTCCCAAAGATACTACTCTACGGTGGAGGGAACACTGTTTTTAACATAAATGAATGCGTAGGATATGTGAATGTAATTGTATTTTAATTGTATTTTATTGTTGAATGTTGGGGGTTTTATACTGTATTTTACTGTGTGGGCACCAAATTGTGCCTTTTTGGAAGCCGCTCTGAGTCCCCCCCCCCCCCTGGGGGTTGAGAAGAGCGAGGTAAAATGCCAAAAATAAATAAATAAATAAATAAAATACGGTGAACTCGCCACAGGTCAGCGCAACAGAGGCGCCCCCAAAAAGAGATATAAGGACTCCCTGACACAGCATCTCAGACTAGGCCAGATTGATCACCAACAGTGGTCCACCCTGGCCTCACATCGGGAGGCATGGAGACGCACTATCCACAATGCTGTGGCCCCTTTCGAGAAGTCATGCCGAACAAATCTCTAGTGAAGACAGCGCTGATGAAAGCATTCGAGGAGTCATAGGTGTTTGCCAAAGGTTACCTATGATTCAGACACATAAAGGAGAATAGACAGTACGATAGCTCTGTACACACTGATTTTGGTGCTTTGCCTCAGGTGTTTGTTACTCCAGACTCTTTTGTGAAGCCTTCCGAATGCACTCTATGCCTTTGCTAATCTGTGATCTATCTCTTTATCAATCTTGGCGTCTGAAGAGATGATGCTTCCCAGGTAGGTGAACTGCTGAACAGACTTAAGCACAGATGTGCCTATGCTGATGTGGGGATGATGGTGTTCTTCCTGTGGTGCGGGCTGGTAGAGGACTTCCGTTTTCTTCAGGCTGACTTCCAGCCCAAACAGCTCTGCAGCTGTTGCAAAGCAGGATGTGAGGCGCTGCAGGGCTGCTTCTGAATGGGTGACAAGGGCAACATCGTCAGCAAAAAGCAGCTCACGGACTAGACCAGGGGTGGGCAATTACCGGCCCTCCAGGTGTTTTGGACTTTAACTCCCAGAAATCCTAGCCAGATTACCAGCTATTAGGATTTCTGGGAGTTGAAGTCCAAAACACCTGGAGGGCTGGTAATTGCCCACCCCTGGACTAGATAGTTTAGAGCAGGGGTGCTCATTATGGTGATCGGGAGCCCCTAGGTGATCTTCACCCCTCTTCCAGGTGATCTTTCGGCCTCACCAGCCAGATGGCGCGCTCCTGCCATGCGCACGCATGTGCGCTCCCGCCGCCGCCTTCGTGGGGCTTCTTTTGCCAAAATGAGGCTTTAGTGGGCGGGCCCTGGCACTCGTCTTGCCACGCACGGTATGGTGACATGACCGCCCATTGGTTGCTTTGCGGGGGAAGCAAGGCGAAGGCACGCGCATGGATAGGATGCGAGGCTGTGGGAGGGATGGAGGGAAAGTGTGTGTGTGAGAGAGAGAGAGCCAAGGAGAGAAGAAAGAAATCCGGAGAACTTTTTGGATCCTTTTGGCAAGCAGGCAGGCGGGCGCTGGAAGGAGTGAGGGAGAGAGAGAGAGAAAGAGGCGAAGGAGGCCGGGCAAAGTGGGGCAAAGCCAAGCAAGCCCCGCCGCAAACCCTGCTGCTGCCCTCGGGACTCCCATTCCAAGCCAAGACCTGGGCGAGCGAGTTGTGTGGGGCTGCTTTCTTTCCTTGGTTGGGGGTGAGGAGGGAGGGCTCCGCCGTGTTCCTGGGGCTGAACCCGAGGAGGAGGGGGCTGCGGGGATGGAGACTCCACTTGCTGCTGCTGCTTGTGCAGGATCCCCTTCCCGGGTGCGTACGGCGGCGAGTTCGTGGGCAGGCAAGAAAGAAGCCCTGCGCGGACGGAAGGCTGCAATAGGAGTGCACGCGCATGCGCGCACACGCTCACATGCACAACAGGTGATCTTTTCAACTTGATTGTTCATATAGTAGCTCGCATGATGAAAAAGTGTGGGCACCCCTGGTTTAGAGTCTTAGTGCGAGCCCTCAGATGGCTTAAGTTGAACAAGCTACCATCAGTACGATAGCGTATATATGCCTTCTTCGAGATCTGCCGTAGCCCTTTGGAGCATCATGAAGATTGTAAATAGGGTTGATGCAAGAACACAACCTTGCTTCACCCCATTAGTTATTAGAAAGGGTTCTGAGAGAGCATTGCCGTATCTGACTTGACCGCGCTGGCCCTCATGTAACAGGATAATCATTTTGAGGAATTTGGGGGGACATCCTAGTCGTTCCAGGATCTGCCACAGACCTTTTCTACTCAGTGTCAAAGGCTTTGGTGAGGTCGACAAATGTTACATAGAGTCCTTTGTTCTGCTCTCGACATTCCTCTTGTAGTTGTCTATGGGCAGATACCAAACAGTAATAATAGTTAAGAGATGAAAGTGTATTAAATTTGAATGAAATCAATCTTGCCCCTAAAGCTTTACTAAATGGCCACGCTTTAGTAAAATATAGCTGTTATGATTACTGTCAGAATTTGAAAGATATTTTCAAAAGTAAATGGGTATTAATTGGCATCATTGCATCTTATGAAAATTAACTATTGTTGTCTCTTTAAAACCTTGAGCATACATCCATAAATATACAAGTGGAATTATAAAATCTTAAAAGTTGAAATGACTGCAAAGGCCATCTAGTCCAACCTCCTTCCATGTAGAAATACGTGACTAAAGCATTTATGAATCTGTCAAATCCAGTTCAAGTTGATGGTCATCCTTACATTGTGATGCCGTGAATTCCACAGACCAGTGTGTTCTCTGTGGAAAATTGCTTCCTTTTTATTCTCAGCTCTCGGCATCTCTCAGCATCGAACCTGGCCCACATTTTCCTTGTTCAAGTAGACAGGGATTTCAACAGTAGCCATAAAAACAAATCTTTTGTCAAAGATATGATGTTCCATGAGCGCATCTAGTTAAACATTCCAGTCACATGCAAACATTTCAGCTTTAGTTGAAGCTGAGGTCAGCTGGAGCCTGATAGAGTTGCTCGGCCTTTTCTTTTCCTAGCCGTGCGAAACTTAATCGCTGCCATATTAACCATATTATCCATATTAACATGAGTTAAAGCACTGCGTGGAGTCCCTGCTAAGGCTGTGCACTACAGCTGTAGCGTTCTAATAAGAATGGGCTGTTTAGTGATTTTACTTTGGCCTTTGGGCAAGCCAGACAGGAGTTGGGTATACCTTCTCAAAATTGGATGCGGTTTCCTGCTGGTAGCTTTTCAGAAGATTTGGTAGGAAATACTGCAAAGGAACAAAGTGCAAACACTCGACCATATTGACACCTGTCTCCCCCTGCAAGGGATTCAGGGGACGTGGCAAACTCTTCTTGCAGACTTAAGTCTTTACAGAATGAGTAGTTTATTCCAATATGTACATGAGGAACACACATATAATTGTGTAGGAAAATTACTAGGGCTGGTTGATCCAAGAAAAAAACGTTTCGAAACTCATTTCGGATCTAATTGTAGCTGTTGTTTCAGATTATATGGACTTCCGAAAATTTCCCGATAAATTTCCGAAATTCGGAAGTCTTCGGAAATGGCGTCCACTTTAAAAAATTGGCAAAAAAATCAGCAGAAGAGAGAGTCAGCTGTTATCCATCAGCCAATGAGCAATCAGCAAGAAAATTCGGAAATGACATCCGAAATTCACAATTTGGAATTTCGAATTTCGGAATTCCTGTTGGGAGGGTTGCTCTCGAAATTGCTAAAAAAGTCAGAAGTATCCGAAAAACTTCCAAAATTCAGACATATCCGAAATTGTAGAACAGCCCTAAACATTACTGAATTTCCTTCAAAACTGACGCAGGAGAGGCACAGCAATCTTCATCGGCCGGAGTTGCGGCCTCGGCGAGCTGCCCGAGGGCGGGTGGGGGCCGGCGTTTTGCGACGCACATGCTCCTCTCGCTGGCGGGCGAGCGCACCCAGGAGCACGTTGCCAGGCGCGGCGCCGGCACAGGCTGACATTCTTCCGGCACGCACTCCTCTCCTAGGCAAGCACGTGCGCCCTGTAGTGTGTTGCCAGGCAGGGCATGGAGCTTTCAGAGGAAAACCTAAGCTTTCAACCGGGTTTTGCGCATTGCGCATGCGTGGACGCCATTAACAAATTAATTACAAATTTCGAATTATTCTGAATCAATTTTGAAATTTTCACTAAAATTTTTGGAAGTCTACCAGATTCTAAGCCCCAGCGCCCCCTAGAGCTGAAGCGAGTTTTGTGCCATTTTTTAGGGATCAACCAGGCCTACTGCTTGGCTATGAAACCAACAGGGTAACATGTTTTAAAATAATCTGAGAGAACACCTCTCTAGGAATCCGTAGAAGTCCTCCAGCACACATCAAAACTTCCTAGAGTTTCTCTCAGGTTAAAAAAGGTTGGCTTGATAGAAGCTTCATGATGACATTTGAACATTATGCAGAATTCTATCATGGAAGATATCTTGTTTAACATATCGGCAGAAGGTGCATTTGTCCCAGGTTAACTTTTTGTTCTCATATGGCTTATATATCAAACTAACTTGTTACCTTCAAGTGTGAAACATTTCTTGTTTCAGTTCACAGCTTTGCAGATAAATCAGAGTAATATGCACAGGCAGCGTGTGGAGAAAGTGTGACGAATGTCTGGCCTCGACATTTAGGATGAGATGCCTCTCTGCTCCGCCCATGTGCCTCCACTGAGCAATACATCTTATCTATCAAAAGAATAGAGAAAAATTGAAATGTCACAAAACAAGTTGGCAATCGGTGAATTTAATACTCCTTTAAAGTTTTATTGTTCCTCCACTCACTTCCTTGAGAGTTCAGAGAAATAAATACAGGCCACTTCTGTGATCTTGGAATCAGAACAAAGTCAGATCTAGTTACTACTTGGATAAGGGAACGCTGGTGAATTCCAGGTGCTGTAGGACAGTGTTTCCCAACCTTTTTTGAGCCATGGCACACTTTTAACATTAAAAAAATCCGGGGGCACACCACCAACCAAAATGACACAAAATGATACTGTAACACAGTAAAGAACGGCTGGGGTGGTGATCTGCTGGGAGTGCGAACCCAGGGAGGGGAGGAGCCAGGCCACGCCATGCCCCACCCCCCCCCGGCTTCAGTTCTCCCATAACCGCCAGCCTTGAGGGGCAGTGCCAAGCCAGCATTGTGCTGGCTCTGCCACCGCTGGCATGGCACTGCCCCCTCAAGGCTGGCGAAGCTGTGGGAGCGCTGAAGCCGGGGAGGGGGCGGAGCCAGGTCGCACCATGCCCTGAACCCTCTTCCCGGCTTCAGTTCTCCCACAGCTTCGCCAGCTTTGAGAGGGCAGTGCCAAGCCAGCATTGTGCTGTCTCTGCCACCGCTGGCTTGGCACTGTCCCCTGAAGGCTGGCAAAGCTGTGGGAGTGCTGAAGCCGGGGGGAAGGAGCGGAGCCAGGCTGCGTCATGCCTCCCCCGGCTTCAGCACTCCCACAGCGGAGGAGCATGAGCGGTGGACGGGCTTCAGTAGGCAGAGCTCCTCCGCACGGCTTCACCAAGCAAGGGGCCCGAGTCATGGCGAGAGTCATAATAATAATAATAATAATAATAGTAATAACTTTATTTCTTGTGAGTCGCCCTCCACCGATGGTGCTCGGGCGACTTACATCATTTAAAAATACATCTAATTAAAAACACGGGTTCAAAGAATCACAAAGGGCCCAATCCCCCAGATTAGTCAATCCCCAAACGCCTGGCGGACGAGCCAAGTTTTCAGCTCGGACAGGAATCTGGCTGGGGCGATATGGCCCTAAGAGCAGGCGGAAGTGTATTCCAGATTACAGGAGCCACCACAGAGAAAGCTCTCCGTCGGGTCTTTGTCAGCCGGGCCTCTCTCACCCCTGGGATAACTATACAGTCACCATTTATTTCACGCGATGGTCTTTCACTGTGTTGGTCTATTAACCGGTCGCCCAGATAGGCTGGTCCGGTTCTTTGTCGTGCTTTGAAAGTTATCGCCATGAGTTTATAGACCACTCTGAACTCTGTAGGGAGCCAGTGAAGAGCTTTTAGGATTGGCGAGATATGGTTCCTAGCCGAAGCCCCAGAGATGAGTTTGGCCGCTGCATTCTGGACAAGTCTCAGCCTCCGAGTCGTGGACAGCGGTAGACCCGCATACAGGGCATTGCAGTAGTCAAGACGGGAGACTACGGTGGCATGTATCACGGTCTTCAGCGCCTCTGATGGTAGGTAGGGGGCCAACCGTCGGGCCCTGCGGAGATGAAAAAGGCGCCTTGGCTGCAGCCTGGATCTGGACTTCCATCGTCAGCCTCTCGTCCAGGATCACTCCCAGGCTCTTCACCGCCGGAGCCGGGGACAGGGGCTCGCCTTCAAAGAGTGGTAATGGTGAGTGAGGGTCGGGTCGACCGGGCCAGAGGATCTCCGTTTGCCGGATTGATTTTTAGTCTGTGTGCTCTAAGCCAGTTTGTCACCGCCCTTAGTCCCTGACTGAAGCTTTCAGGCACCGACGACATCCCTGGATCAAGCTTCAACAACAGCTGTGTGTCATCGGCGTATTGGTAGCAGCTGAAACCATGACTCCTAGCAATACTGGCCAGGGGCTGGACATAGATGTTAAAGAGGGTGGGGACAAGATAGCACCCTGAGGGACCCCGCACTCCAACCCGCATTTCCTGGAGACTTGGCCCTGCCACTCGACCCGCTGCGAGCGGTCCCGCAGGAACGATCCTAGCCAGGTCAGAGCCTTATCTTGGATCCCGGAAGCAGCCAGGCGGCGGAGTAGCAGATCATGGTCGACGGTGTCGAAGCCGCGGTTAGATCTAAAAGGACCAGGACTGCCGAGCCCCCTCCGTCCAGCTGGCGGCGGATGTCATCCGTAATCGCTACCAGGACGGATTCCACTCCGTGGCCCGCTGAATCCCGACTGGGACGGGTCCAGGCCCGGTTGGTTTAAAAAGTCACGCAGCTGGCTTTCCACCGCTCGCTCTAGTAGCTTACCCAGGAAGGGCAGATTGGCAACGGGGCGGTAGCTCGCCGGTTCGTCGAGGTTCGCCTTTTTCAGGAGAGGGCGAACTCTGGCCTCCTTCAGGGACTCTGGGAAAGTGCCTGTATCCAGGGAGAGGTTCACCAGGTCCCTCAGAGCGTCCGATATGGTGTCAATGCAGGACTTGATTAAGTGCGATGGGCAGGGGTCCAGGGGGCAG
Source organism: Anolis apletophallus (assembly GCA_030556195.1). Lineage (NCBI taxonomy): Eukaryota > Metazoa > Chordata > Lepidosauria > Squamata > Anolidae > Anolis > Anolis apletophallus. The sequence goes on from JARBWK010000012.1 coordinate 7,230,154, forward strand.
GTCGTCGCTCTTGCCACGGACACCAGCTTTTTCACCTCTTCCGGCGTTAGTGGCCTGAATTCGGTGAGGCAATGCCCACTGGTCTGAGAATGACCCCGGTTTTCACACTCTCATCCTCTGGACGGGCGGCAGGTCACGCGAGAAGTGCCGTGATCTTCCCTATGAAATACTCTTGGAGATCTTCTGCTGTTACCCTAGAGTTTTTGGGGTCACTCTGTGGAGATGCTAGAAGGCTCGGACTACTTTTAAAGATCTGTGCTGTACGGGAGCCAGCAGCTGAGATCTGAGCGGCGTTGTAGGCCTTCTTAGCCTCTCTGGTTTCATGTTCATACAGCCTATGCAGTTCTCTATAGGCCGCTCTATTTGCCCCGCTGGGTTTTTTTCTCCAAGCGCTCTCCAGTTGTTTCCTCCGGCGCTTCATCTGCTTTAGATTCGACGTGAACCACGGTGAGCGGGTTTTTCGGGGGCGAAGGGAGCGCCTAGGTGCCACCTGGTCGATGGCCCTCGAGAGGATGCTGTTCCACCTGGCAACCAGATCTGCCAGCGATCCTCCAGGGACCCAAAGGTTCCAAGGCAGCCATAAATGCCGCCGGAGTCATCAGACTCCTTTTGCGAACTAAGATGGTCTTTGGCTCCGACCTTTCTGTGAGAAGAGTGTCGATGTCTGCCCTCACGGTCAGGTGGTCCGACCAAGGCACTGTTCTGGTTTCTCGGTGTTTTATAGCTAGACCGTGGCTAAAGATCAGGTCCAGTGCGTGGCCAGCTTGGTGTGTGGGGCCCGTTTCATGGCGGATTGGAGGCTGGTTGGGGAAACGGCCAAAGGAGGCGGCGCCCCGGCCCCTTCTTTTTCTTCGCCGCCGCCTGGCCCTTCCTCCTCCTCTCTCAAGCAGCAGGAGTTTGGCAGGAGGAGGGGGGGAAGGAAGGGGGGCAGAGAGCTTTTCTCGCGGCACACCTGATGATCGTTCATGGCACACTAGTGTGCCACGGCACACTGGTTGAGAAACACTGCTGTAGGATATATTTCAGAGGAGGAAACTGGCAGAACCACTTTTGTGTATTCTTTGCCAAATAAAATAATATGGGATTCTTGGGATTGCCAAAAGTTGACAAGATTGTGAACACACATACACACAAATGCAGGGAATCTATCTATCTTGTCTATACATATAATAAAAGTCAATGTTTGCGGCGGGAGGTGTGGCGGGAGGTGCGGAGGAAGGGAGGAATATGTGGCAGCTTTTTGATTGGTCGCTAATGTGGGCTTATTTGCATAAATGCCTCTGAATGGCCAGCCACCCAACATTCCACCACTCCTAAACAGCACAGAGAGAAAACGAAAGGGCCTGAGGCAGACATAAATGGCTGGAGTTGAACTTAACCAGTTGACAGTTTTTCCCGCTGGAAATGGAATGTTCAGTACCTTCACCCAACACATTTCACAAAAAACACTGCAAGCTCTACAAATCACAGACTAGGTCCACAATTGACAGTAAGGTTTCATTAACTTGATTTTCCTGACTAGGCTTCACCTAATGGGATACTGTTTAAGGCATGAATTGGCAGTAAGGCTTCATTAACTTGATTTTCCCAACTAGGCCTCAGCTCATGGGACATTGTGTAAGGCCTGAATTGACAGTAACCAACCTTGCAATGACGGCTCCGGCAAACAAGGGACCAATGGCCCACTTCACAACCTGGTGTGGTTTAGGGCAGGATGGGCCATGAATGATGGGATTCGCAGTACCTTCACATCATTCACTTCCCAAACAACACTGCAGCCCCTTTTAATCACATACCAGGCACAAAATTGACAGCTAGGCTTCCTTAGCTTGATTTTCCTGATTAGGCCTCAGCTCATGGGATATTGTTAGGCTTCCTCAACTTGAATTTCCTGACTAGGCCCCCAACAATGACAGAACAAGACCAAACTTGGCACACAGACCCCCCCCCCCCAAGATGCACCCTACATCCTGGTGCAGTTTGAGGGAGGATGGACCATGGAAGATGGGACTTTCAGTAATTAAATTCCCTTCCTTAGAGCACAGTGGCCCACACCAATTACAGATCAGGACCAAACTTGGCACACAGAGGCCCAATGGCCCACTTTACAAACCTGCTGCAGTTCACGGCAGGATGGCTCACAACTGATGGGATTTCCAGTACCTTCACCCAATTCATTTCCCACAGAACATTGCAGCCCCTACAAATCAGAGACCAGGCCCAAACTTGGCACACAGAGTACCCATGACCCACTCTACATCCTGGTGCAATTTTGACTGGGATGGACCACGGATGATGGGAGTTGAAGTACCTTCACTCACTTTCAGAGACCACTGCCACCCTCATCCAAATGACTGATCAAGACCACACTTGGCACACAGAGCCCCCATGACCCACTCTACATCCCGGTGCAGTTTGGAGGAGGGTGGACCATGGATGATGGGACTTCCAGTTCCTTCCCTCACTTCCAGAGACCACTGCAACCCTCATCCATAAAACGATCAAATGTGACACACACAGCCCCCATGACCCACTCTACATCCTGGTGCTGTTTGGAGGGGGATGGACCGTGGCCAATGGGACTTGCAGTACCTTCACTAAGTTCCTGAGACCACTGCAAGCCACATAAACATCTCATAGGAACCAACCTTGGCACACAATGCCTTCCTCAAATAACCCGGACACCACCGGGTCCTCAGCTAGCTTCTAATAAGAAGCATTCATGCTTGCATTGAACATACCAGTATTTTACTCTCTTTCCATATTCAATCGCATTTCTTAATGGGTAACAGCTCAACTGATGCAGTAACATTAAGACATATACCAGTTCCACAAAAATAGTACTTTTAACATACCTGTACTTTGGATAATTACGCAAAAGTAGGAAACCTTAGTAGTATGGTGCCCAGTCTTTAACATTAACTGAAGTTCTGTCATTAGTGTGAATGTATATATTCCCATTCTGAGGGGGAACAACCAAGGCCCCCTTGCATTCAAGTTAATCTGACCTGCAGTTCCTGGATGCCCTATTGGGCCAGCATTGCTGGGAGTGTGGCTACAGCAGCAGCTTCAACAAGCAATCTTTCTTTACTTTGCTTTCTTCCCCAGACCCTAACATTATAACAAGTCCCCCAATAAAGTATCATTTAATTGTAACTTTTCAGTCTTCATGGTGATAGATTGTGTCCCTTACTGTCTCCAACTCTCTCAAAGCATGAACTTTTCCTTTCCCGAGCTGCAGATCACTTCCAGCTTACCCAGGATGCTCTTACAGGTGTCCCAGGGAGGCCGAAACTAAGTTTCTCTGAACCGCGGATATGGAAACCCATCACCCCGTATACGGAAACCCATCGGGTCCCTACACCCCGGGAATAACCTTTTCGATCAGAAAGAAATAAACTTCCAAGTGAAGACCAGCTCCATGGCTCCTCACTGCAATGCCGATCCTGCCGCCATCTTGTGGATGTCCAGAAGGCCATGACCTGGGGAACCTGCTGCGGTCACCCCTTGGGACCCCCGGGAAGCAAGCAGGCCACTCTGGCCCCATGGTGAGACGGGATTTGTAATTTTCTTTTCCGGAATGGACAGACCCCAGCTCAGTCTTTCTCAACCAGTGTGCCGTGGCACACTAGTGTGCCGTGACGGACCTCCTGCTGTGCCGCGAGAAAAGCTCTCTGCCCCCCTTCCTCCCCCCTCCTGCCAAACTCCTGCTGCTTGGGGGAAGAGGAAGGGCCGGGCAGTGGCGAAGAAAAAGAAGAAGGGACCGGGGCGCTGCCTCCTTCGGCCGTTTCCCCAGCCAGCCTCCAATCCGCCATGATGCCCACCATTACTCTCGCCCCTCGCTCGCTGAAGCCGCGTGGAGGAGGAGCCCCGCCCACTAAAGCCCGTCCACCGCTTATGCTCCTCCTGTAGGAGAGCTGAAGCTGGGGGGAGGGGGCGGGGCATGGCGTGGCCTGTAGGAGAGCTGAAGCTGGGGGAGGGGGCGGGGCATGGTGCGGCCTGGCTCTGCCCCCTCCCCCGGCTTCGGCACTCCCAGCAGCTGCTCCAGCTTCGAGGGGACAGTGCCAAGCCAGCATTGTGCTGGCTCTGGCACGGCTGGCTTGGCACTGCCCCCTCAAGCCTGGAGCAGCTGCTGGGAGAGGTGAAGCCGGGGGTAGGGGGCGGGGCATGGCTCCACCCGGCTCCGCCCCCTTCCTGGCTTCGGCGCTCCCAGCAGCTGCTCCCAGCAGGCCACCAACCTCCAGCCGTTCTTTACTGTGTTAGAGTGTCATTTTGTGTCAATTTGGTTGGTGGTGTGCCCCCGGATTTTTTTAATGTTAAAAGTGTGCCGCGGCTCAAAAAAGGTTGGGAAACACTGCCCCAGCTCCCTACATCTGCAGCGATCCCCAGTGTGGATCACATATACTCACCAAACCATCTCCCTTTAACACTTATGGACCGTCTCGAACCTTTATGGGACTTTTGTCTACTTTTGAAGGAGTTTGAACTTGGACAGCTCTGGTTTTTTTTCTTTATAAAAATGTAATGTTTTGCATTGTATGGTATATCAGCTCTTGGCAAATGACTGCGGTTTGACATCCGCTCCGGCTGGAACGAAATAAACAACTCGGTGGCGTTTCTTCAACTTGGTGAGATTTTATTTGGGGAAATTCAGGGAAAATTCAATTGGCTGCTTCCTATTTATTTATTTATTTATTTATTCAAACTTCTATCACCGCCACTCCCCGAGGACTCGGAGCGGTTCACAAGCTTGACATAAAACAATTTGCACACAGACAATACAACGACGACAAACAATACAGTCCTATAAGGGCACCGTCTTGCCATCAAAAGGAGGAAGACTAGGCAGCCCTAAAAGGATCACCGGTAGCCAACCGCCTGTGAGTAAAGTGGCCTGCATTCTACTCTGTGGCAATCCAAGAGGGCTGTCCTGGTTTGCCAAGGGAATGTCCTTATTGACCTTATTAAGGCCAGAACGTGTCCATCGGGGCTCTAGCTGCCTATAGCGCGAGCTCCAAAAAGTTCTGGCCTGGAATGTCTTATGAGTCCTGGATTCAGTTGGCCTGGGCCTCCTTTCCTTTGGAAGAGTCACCCGTTGCCTGGTGGCTTCGCAGGCTCGGCGATCACGGTGAGGGGCCGACCTTATCCGGTGCACCATGGTGGGATCGGAGGAACGGCTTCCGTTTCTGGGTTTCCGGCGTCGTTTCCGCTTCTGCTGCTTGCAGCTTCCGCTGTGGGTCGCTTCCGGTTTTGGAGTTCTCCAGGGGCGGGGACTTCCGCTGTGGACTGCATCCGGGTCTCCCTTCTTCCCCAGATGGGAACACCTGGCCTGGCTGAGCATTTCCAAGGTCGGGCGCCATGTTGGGCCGCTCCAGCTCGACCTGGCTCCCCCATCCACCCACAATACAGTGTTGGCGGGGGCGGGGGTCCCGGGCAGCGGCTAAGACGGTCGAAATGTCAAGCTCCGCCAACGGTGAGCCTCCCAGCGACGGCAGGTCTCCAAGGCTCGCAGCAAGCCTATCCAGCATAGGTAGGCGGGAGGCTTGGGACTCGCCTAGGTCCTCCAGTCTTAGGGTCGTGTTTAGAGTAGCAGCAGTTCCCCCGGGGGTCGTCTCTGAGTCGTCCTTGGTGGCGGCCAGATCGCCGCCTGTCTTGGGGCCTCTACTCTTCTGTTCCATCTCTAGATCCCCGGTGGGGAAATCCCACGACTGGTCCCAGTCGAGGTCTGGGCCGGCGGGGGCTTTGCACCGGGAATTGTCCGTGTTGTCAGTTCTGCGGTCGAGGGTTGGAACCTGTGGGGTGGGAATGCCCAATCTCCCCAGGAGGCCACCAAAATTGTCGCCGAACTTGTCAAACAGATCCATAAGTTTGTTATATTCTTTGATCAGCTCTGCGATCGCTCGAGGATCGGGCTGATCGGGAAAAGGGTCTTGTAGATCTTGTACTTCTTGTTGTCTCAAGGGAGAACTGCTTTTCTGGTTCTCTGAGGTCTCTGAGGTCTTGGCAGGCTGGAGTCCCGGATCGGCTGTATACCCCCCCCCCCTCGAGGGGGTCGATCTCGCCAGGGCTATATCGGATCCTCTTTGGTGGGTCTGACTGGTCCCTGCCTTCACGGCAAGACCCCCAAATTCTTGCTCGATATCAATTCAACACTCTCTAGGATTCCTTGCCTAAGAAACCCTGTGAAATTCATACGGCAAAAGTGATTTGAACACACACAATGAAATAACACGGCTCTGTCTTGAGAAGGATTTGTTATCTCTCTCTTGGCATTGCTATGTTATGCTTAATAAAGGTGTGTGTATGTGTGTGAAACTCAATTCTGTTGAAAAACCTTTCCATAAATTGCATTCTCAGGGAATTCTCTCAGATATGGTTTGCTGATGTGATATGAAATAGTTATATGGCTCACCTCATACCTATTTTATTTGCACATTAGATATTATATTCCTTCTAGCACTAGATGGCAATGTTCCCTAGCTCCAAAGATTATAGGATAGTTGTGGGTGAGAAAACATACACCAGGCCAATATGCGGGTCAATAAGTCCGTGACTTTTTTAATTTCCCGCCTCTTAACTGGAAGGGCAAGGTTCCTCATGTTGTGGTGACCCTCAAACATATTTTCGTTGCTACTTCGTACATAATTTTGCTACTCTTATGAATTCTATGCAAATATCTAATATGCAGGATGTATTTTCATTGTTACAAATTGAACATAATTAAAACATAGTGATTAATCACCAAAAACAATATGGTTGGGGGAGTATGGACAACGGATGATGGGATTTGCAGTACCTTCGACCAATTCAGCTCTGACTTCCACAGCTGAGACCCCATGAATGACAGACCTGGACCAAACTTGGCACACAGATCCCCCATGGCCCACAGAAAATACTGGAGGGGTTTGGGAGGAATTGACAGTGATTTAGAGGAGATGTAGTTCACCTACATTTGGAGAGCACTCTGAACCCAAACAACCCTGGATCTGGACCAAATTTGGCACAAATGCTCAATATACCCCACTCAATTCATCAACTATCGGCCTGTTTCCAATCTTCCCTTTTTGGGCAAAGTCCTGGAACGTGTGGTGGCCTCACAACTCCAGGTATTCTTGGAAGACACGGATTATCTGGATCCGGCGCAGTCTGGTTTTAGGCCGGGACATGGTACCGAGACAGCCTTGGTTGCCTTAGTGGATGATCTGCGCCGGGAGCTTGACAGGAGGAGTGTGTCCCTGTTGGTTCTGCTGAACCTCTCAGCGACCTTCGATACTGTTGACCACGGTATCCTTCTGGGACGCCTTGCAGAGAAGGGGCTTGGAGGCACTGTCTTGCAGTGGCTCCGGTCCTTTCTGGAGGGCCGATCTCAGAAGGTGTTATTGGGAGACACCTGTTCAACCCCACAACCATTGTCTTGTGGGGTTCCTCAGGGCTCAATATTATCTCCCATGTTGTTTAACATCTACATGAAGCCACTGGGGGAGATCATTGAGAGTTTCGGGGTGCGGTGTCATCTGTACGCAGATGATGTCCAACTCTGTCACTCCTTCCCACCTGCTACTAAGGAGGCTGTTCAGTCCTGAACCGGTGCTTGGCCGCTGTGTCGGACTGGATAAGGGTGAACAAATTGAAATTGAATCCAGACAAGACAGAGGCACTCCTGGTCAGTCGAAAGGCCGAACAGGGCATAGGGTTACAGCCTGTGTTGGACGGGGTTACACTCCCCCTGAAGACGCAGGTTCGCAGTTTTGGGTGTGATCCTGGACTCATTGCTGAGCCTGGAACCCCAGGTTTCGGCGGTGACCAAGGGAACATTTGCACAGTTAAAACTTGTTCGCCAGCTGCGCCCATACCTGACTTGGCCACGGTGGTCCATGCTCTGGTTACATCCCGTATAGATTACTGCAATGCTCTCTACGTGGGGTTGCCTTTGAAGACTGTTCGGAAGCTGCAACTAGTCCAATGGACGGCAGCCAGGTTGATAACAGGAGCGGCATTCAGACAGCGTACAACTCCTCTGTTGTGCCAGCTCCACTGGCTGCCAGTTTGCTACCGGGCACAATTCAAAGTGCTGGCTTTAGCCTTTAAAGCCCTAAACGGTTCGGGTCCAAATTACCTGTCCGAACGCATCTCTCCCTATGAACCATCGAGATGTTTAAGATCATCTGGAGAGGCCTTGCTCTCGGTCCCGCCTTCTTCGCAGGCGCGACTGGCGGGGACGAGAGACAGGGCCTTTTCAGTGGTGGCTCCTCGGCTTTGGAACACCCTCCCTAAAGACATCAGATCGGCCCCCTCCCTCCTGACATTTCGCAAGAAAGTCAAGACCTGGTTATTTGAGCAGGCATTTGTTGATGAAATATAAGGCTTAATTGGAAATAAGGAATGACGACGATGTGATGAAAACTGATTTCCACATGACCCTGAGGCTGCAATTGTATGTTTTTAATTGTTAAATTGTTATTATATGTTTTTTTTGGGGGGGGGGTTGACTTGTTGCTGTGTTGTATTGAGGGCAGAGACTGCCTGTGTAAACCGTCCCGAGTCGCCTTCGGGCTGAGAGGGGCGGTATAGAAACGTGACAAATAAAATAAATAAATAAATAAATAAATAAATAAATAAATATACCCAAATTTGAACACTTGTGGAATTGTGGGGGATTGATTTTGTCATTTGGGAGTTGTAGCTGCTGGGATTTATAGTTCACCTATAATCAAAGAGCATTTTGAACTCCCAGAAGCAATGGAATTGAACTAAACTTGAGCAATAGAGAATACTGGACCTTGGAAATTGGGAGCTGCTTGCATTTTCCTTCGTGCCACGGCCATCTCCCAGGAGGCGCCTGCAAACGCCGCAGCGATTCATGGGGCGTTTGCAGACCTGGAGGCTTTCCTTCTCCCCTGGACCAACTGGCAGGCACACATTCGCAAGCGCGCGACTGTCTCAGCCTGCCAGTTGGAATCCCTGGGCAGACGTTGCCTGGAAACCGCAGCGCGCCCCCTTCCTTTCCTCAACTTCGCTCATAGTGCAGTCCCGTATCGCCCCTTCCTTCCAAGAGACTCATTGGATTGGAAGGGGTGATACAGAACTGCGCCGTGGGCGGAGTTGAGGAGAGGAAGGGGGTGCGCATTGCGGTTTCCAGGCAGCGCCTGCACGGGGTTTCCTGTCAGATTATTGTATTTTGAATGGCAATTCATGAGTCAGCACAAGATGTATTTTCTGCAGTGTGACATGTTTGACACCAGATGGCGCTGTCTCGAGACTGATAAATGGAATGTTGAGGATTTGTCAGTTAAGATTTGTCAGTTGGGAATTGTCCGTTGAAGAGGACAGTTAGGATTAAATATTTGTGAGGAAAGGATGTTTAGGAAGGTAGCTGTAATTGCTGTTGTTTTTCATGCTTAGCTTATTATTGTTAAACTCAATTCAATACAAAGTTATATTTTTACCTTGTGAATTGACTGAGAGTGTCATTATTCACACGAACAGAGACTGGTGTTTATTGGGCCGAATGGGGAATTAAACTTCTATATTTCTGTTGCCTATTCCGCTGTGGCATAAATACTCGACGCCGAAGAGGTTATAGTGCAGTCCCGTATTGCCCCTTCCTTCCAAGAGACTCATTGGATTGGAAGGGGTGATACAGAACTGCGCCGTGGGCGGAGTTGAGGAGAGGAAGGGGGTGCGCATTGCGGTTTCCAGGCAGCGCCTGCACGGGGTTTCCAACTGGCAGGTGCACACTTGCGCGCTTGCGAGTTGGAATCCCACCACCGCCCCCTTACAGGGCTTCAGTGCCCCCAAATTCTCCTGAGCCTCCCACCGCCCCCTTGGATCGCCTCACTGCCCACTAGGGGGTGGTACCACCCACTTTGGGAACCACGGTTCTAAGCAAATGAGTTTAACCACTATAACAAGCTCAGCTTTAGCTTCTTTGCAGGAAGTGAAAAATTAAGTATTTTCCCAGTCCTGAATTGAGGGCTCCCACATAAGTAAACAGGACACTTGTTCTTTGCCAAAGGCCATTGTTCATTCCACAGAAATGAAAAAAATACTCCCCGCTTTGTTTCTAACTGCAAATACATGTTTTATTTAGTTAGTAGAAGCATGGTGCCATTTAACTTTATTACTTTGTTGAGCATTTATTTCTTTATTTACAATGTATTTTGCCTGAAGGATGATTACTTCGTTGGGAAGCTTGCGTCTCAGTCTGCGTACATAGAAACCCCGCTGTTTCCGTACAATATTTAAGTGACTCTCTCTGTTTCCTTTGGGCTATTTGCTACTTCAAACAGACATTTGTGTATTTGCCAATGTCATCGGCTTAGAAGACTGAGCAATTATACAGCCGTAAACTTGTCGGTAAATAAACTGTGTCTGCAGTCCGCCAAATGAATTCATTCTCTTTAAGTGTCAAGATAAATCCAAACGTAATGCTCACAGGATAAACTTCTCAGCGCATGTATCAAGTCTGACTGTCAGGAGGAATTCCATGCAGAGAGCTCTGATGTCCAGTTTTGTGCCTTTTGTTTTCACGGTCTGCTGAAAATATCAGCAAAATGCGTGCATCAAGTCTTTGATACCTATTAGGTTTAGGCCAGGCCTGGGCAAACTTTGGCCCTCCAGGTGTTTTGGACTCAATTTCCCACAATCCCTAACAGCCAGTATTGTTAGGACTTGTGAGAATTAAAGTCCAAAACACCTGGAGGGTCAAAGTTTGCCTTGGTCTGGTTTAGGCTGATGAATTCCAGCAAGAATAGGGGATATTGAGTCACGCTATTAAACCCTAGCGCATTATTTATTTATTTATTTATTTATTTACTTTATTTATATTCCGCTCTTCTCACCCCGAAGGGGACTCAGAGCGGATTACAGGTACACATACTTAGCAGACAATCCCTGCTGATTCCACATACACACATATAGACGAACAAAGGCAAACTCTGGCCACCAGGGGGAGCTGGCGCACTCCTCATCTCTCAGCGTTCCCAGCGTCCCTTGTTGTTCCTTCTGCATTCCTCAGCGTTCCTGGAGTTCTTTAATGGCCTCATAATTCAGTCAAAATTTGCCTCCCCACTTAATGTGGTACCTTTATCTCCTACTTCAGTGTTTCCCAACCTTTTTTGAGCCGCGGCACATTTTTTACATTTACAAAATCCTGGGGCACACCACCAACCAAAATGACACAAAATGACACTCTAACACAGTAATGCATATAGTTAATATGTTTTAAAATGTATTTATACACTCAGTGTGAAACCTGGGCCTGTTTCGATGAACACAACATGGATATCATGGCAGGAATGCCAGAAAGACACACACGAAGGTCTTGCTCAACAGCTGGGAGTTATAGTTCACCCGCAATCAAAGAGCACTCTGAACTCCACCAATGATGGAATGGAATCAAATTTCCCACACAGAATTACCATAACCAAGAGAAAATGCTAAGAGTTTGGTGGGCATTGACCTTGAGTTTTGGAGTTGTAGTTCACCTATATCCAGAGAGCAATGTGGAGGGGAGGGAGGAAGACGTGAGGGGAGTCTGCCAAGTAGCGCCCGCATGGGTCACGTCTTCCTCCCTCCCCGCTCCAGCAGAAGCAGCAGCATGAGCAAAGCAAGGCAAAGCAAGCAGAGTGAGGCTGGGAAGAAGGGAGAACGAGTGGAGAAGCAAAAGTGTTCGGCAGGAGGGGGAAGAAAGGGTCTTGGAGGTTCCCATTTCCTACGGCACACCTGATGATCGCTCATGGCGCACTAGTGTGCCACAGCACACTGATTGGGAAACACTGTCCTACTTGACAGATGCAACTGTCTTTCGGACTGCAAAGCTACACTTAAAGGTCGAGCACTCACCTCGACCCGGGCAGGCCTCGAACTCATGACCTACTGTTCAGAGAGCTCTTATGCAGCTGACACTTAGCCAGCTGTGTCACATTCCCGGTGCTAATTATTATTATTATTAAACTGTATTTATACCCCGCCACCATCTCGGGGCGGCTTACATGAGGCCAAGCCCAATGACACAGCAGTAAAAACAACACAGCAGCAAATAAACAATACAATCAATAAAACACATATAAACAGTAAATACACAAAGTAACCCTGAAAACAAGCAGCTTTTGAATAAAGTGAAAAAAGTCTTCATTCTTCTCTCCCTCTTAGTGTTGATAACACCTTGAAGGATTGTACTGGTGAGTCATTCATGGGAGGGTAAGTAGGCCAATGTTTTAGAAACATCCTTAGCTACAGCAGGACATTTGTTTGGTAGTTTCCAATGCATGATAAGGATGAAACCCATCAATGGCACTGAAGTTTGCAGCTAGAAAGGGTACGGGGCCTCTCCGATCTTGACCAAGGAAGAAGTGGAACATGCTGTTCTTTTGCCTCATTGTTTTTCTAGGGGAAATATCAGGTAAGATTGTGATGTTATTACTATTAAATATGTATTATTGACATTTTAAAAAAGAGCTTTATTATTTTGTTGTTGTTGACAGTAGTCCATTTTTAATTTTGGAAGTAAGTTAGCACAGAGATCTCCAAACAATGATAACATCACTTGTTGTTGTTGTTGTTGTTGTTGTTGTTGTTGTGTGCCTTCAAGTTGCTTCTGACTTGTAATTATGCTGTCGCATGGCTTTCTGTGGCTCAGAGTGTGTGACTTGCCAGGGTCACCCAGTGGGTTTTCATGGCTGTGTTAATTGATCCTAAATAGACACAAGAATTGCTAGAAAGGATCAAGGTCAACGGACACCAATTTCCACTGTAAGAATTTGTGCAAGTAGAAACTAGGTGCTAGTTGTTCCCTTGGAAATGTACCACTGATCCACTAAGGACCACGAATTACACCTATCCCCATCAATATAGTCACATGCTATTATTCTGTTTTTACATGTGCTGTACACAAAGACATCTTAAGTTGTATGGAAACTCTAGAAGTGTCCCATGTCAGGATTTAAAAGCAACAAGTGGTTGCATTACAAAGAAGGAAGGGACAATAGTTCCCCATAGGGATGTCCTTGTCATGATTATGGGGTGTGAGATATAAAACTATAATAGTGTCATCCATCTCTCTCTCTCTCTCTCTCTCTCTCTCTCTCTCTCTCTCTCTCTCTGGCATTACCGAGGGCTGTTATCCCGCGTCCAATCTAGGTGTTTAAGAGTACAGCCAAATGAAATACAAGATAAAAACTCAAAGTATATAACCATTAGAATTAAATATTAATGGTGTTCAAAAGTAAAAAAAAAATCCTTAAAGGATGGATAGGAAAGCTCTTCCGGGCTTGATCCTAAGGCAAGACCCACAATCAGAGGGGTTTCTCTTGGGAAAAAGGTGCTGCCTTTGAATGGAAAGCGTTATTATTATTATTATTATTATTATTATTATTATTCAACGCCTGAAAGGGCCTAATTGGGCAGAACAACCTCATAACACATTTTTAAAAATTTAAGAATTAGACTGTCAAAGAAGGAATAAAAGCAGAAGGTGGGAGATGACCAGAGAGGGAGGCGGCAGGTGGGCAGGGGGGAGGCAGGAGAGGTGTGTGTTCTCCTTCCCAGAGGCGGTCTGTCCATGTAAGCGAACTACGCGGCCGCGTGGGGCGCCATCTTGGATGGGCGCCGCCACGCCAGCTGAGCCGCCGTAGCAAACCTCCCTGCTGCTGGCCTGCTGCCTACAGCAGCTACTGAGCATGCGCGGACATTTTCGCGCATGCCCAGAACCTCCGGAGCTGAAGTTCAGCAGCAGCAGGGATTGGCGCCGGCCGCGCCGCCGAAGCAAAACTCCCTGCTGCTGCCTGCAGCAGCTTCTGAGCATGCGCAGACATTTTCGCGCATGCCCAGAACCGCCGGAGCTGAACTTCGAAGGCCTCTCCTAGCGCTTCCTGGTGCCCACTGCCGGCCCCTCCCATGGGGCGTTGCACAGGGCAAGGGAGAGCGCTCTCCCGCCCTCTGCAATGCCCCGTGGGTGGGGCTGGCAGGGGGAACCAGGAAGCGCGAGGAGGGGCCTTCGGAGGCTTCTCCTAGCGCTTCCTGGTGCCCGCTGCCGGCCCTCCCATGGGGCGTTGCACAGTGCAAGGGAGAGCGCTCCCCGCCCTCTGCAATGCGTCGTGGGTGGGGCTGGCAGGGGGAACCAGAACGCGCGAGGAGGGGCCTTCGGAGGCCTTCGAATTGCACAGGGCAAGGAGCAGCGGCATGTGGGAGGAATGGAAGGAGCGCGCACAAGGTACCGCTTAAAAGAAATTGGGGGGGGGGGGCTCCAAGGAAATTACCTTAGACCGCCCCTGCTCCTTCCTTTGTTGGTTTTTGTGGAGGTTTTTTCAGTGATGGTCACACCTTGGATTGTGAGGAGTTTTGTTGCCAAGTTTGATGTGTTTCCGTTCAGTGGTTTTTTTGTTTACTTCAGCCTAATTACGACAGTTATCTTTTTATATATATAGATAAGTGTCTCTATGGTGTGTACCAAGGGTGCTCATTGCATCGATCGCGAGCTACTAGTCGATCTTCGGCCCTCTTCCAGGTGAACTTCGGGCCTCACCAGCCGGATAGGGCGCTCCCACCATGCGCGCTCCCGCCGCTGGCCTCCGCTCCCGCGGTGCTTTTTCCACCCGCAGGACATTGCAGGAAGGAGAAAGCGCGAGGCGGAGCTTCGAAGGCTCTGCCCAGCGCTCCCTTGCCCTCTGTAAGGCCCCACAGGAGGAGCCAGCAGCAGGAACCAGGAAGCGCGAGGCGGAGCCTTCTGTGCGCCGCGCCTCCTCCCTCCCGCCGCCCCTCCCGCGGGGCATTGCAGAGGGCAAGGGAGCGCAAGGTGGAGGGCGAGGGAGCATTGCAGAGGGCTCCCTCGCCCTCTGCAATGCCGTGCGGGAGGAGCGGCAGTGTGCGAGAGGAGCGGCGGTGCGCGGGAGGAGCAGCGTGCGGATTGTGCGCACGTGCGTGTGCACATGCGCACTGGAAAGGTAGATTTTCACTTTTTTTAAAAAAAGTAGCTCACATGCTGAAAAAATGTGAGCACCCCTGGTGTGTACCACAGTGTTTCTCAACCAGTGTGCCGTGAGCGATCATCAGGTGTGCCGCGAGAAAAGCTCTCTGCCCCCCTTCTTTCACCCTCCTCCTGCCGAACTCCTGCTGCTTGGGAGAGGAGGAGGAAGGGACGGGCGGCCGCAAAGAAAAAGAAGGGACCAGGGCACCGCCTCCTTCGGCCATTTCCCCAACCAGCCTCCAATCTGCCATGACTCCCGCCATGACTCTCGCCCCTTGCTTGTTGAAGCCGCGCGGAGGAGGAGCCCCGCCTACTGAAGCCCATCCACCACTCATGCTCCTCCTCTGTGGGAGAGCTGAAACCGGGGGGGAGGGGGGGCATGACGCAGCCTGGCTCCGCCCCCTCCCCCCGGCTTCAGCACTCCTACAGCTTCGCCAGCCTTGAGGGAGCAGTGCCAAGCCAGCGATGGCAGAGCCAGCACAATGCTGACTTGCCCCCCTCAAAGCTGGGGAAGCTGTGGGAGAACTGAAGCCGGGGGAGGGGTGGGGCATGGCACTGCCTGGCCGCCCCTCCCCAGCTTCAGCGCTCCCACAGCTTCCCCAGCCTTGAGGAACAGTGCCAAGCCAGCGGTGGCAGAGCCAGCACAATGCTGGCTTGGCACTGCCCCCTCAAGGCTAGCGAAGCTATGGGAGAACTGAAGCCAGGGGGAGGGGGCAGGGCATGGTTTGGCCTGGCTCCTCCCCTGGCTTCGGCACTCCCAGCAGCTGCTCCCAGCAGCTCACCCTCCCCCAGCCGTTCTTTACTGTGCTAGGGTGTCATTTTGTGTCATTTTGGTTGGTGGTGTGCCCCTGGATTTTTTTAATGTTAAAAGTGTGCCGCGGCTCAAAAAAAGGTTGGGAAACACTGGTGTACCATATCTCTACCCCCTTCCCTCCAGAGCAACCACTAATCGTAGTTTCTTGCTGCCTGGCTGAGTTAATTTCTTCTATGCTCAGCTATAAATTGTAGTATATGTTGCAGTATATGTTGACCTAGGTGCATCTTGGAAATAACACTACTTAATAGGATATATTTTCATTCTCTGTAATCCACAGGAGGAGGAACACTCAATTTTTCAGGCCTACCTGGTACTGGCAATGTGAATGAAAATTCTCCGCCGGGCACCTTGGTGTATACATTCAGTGTCGATTTAACACTCGATTTATTACCAAACGTGGCAGAGGGATATCCTACCATAATAAATTCAAATCCCCTCACAAAAGCTTTCAAAATCAACCCTGTGCCTCCTGTTTTATACAAGGTAAGCCTACCCACTGGGTTGCTCATCAAAATAGCCAGGAGTGCTGGATATCAAAGTAGCACAAATGACCTTTTTCTTTCCTGACCAAACACAGAAGTACGGAAAGGGATCTTGTAGCACTTTAAGAGACTGAGAGAATAAAGTTGGTAGTGTACGTTTTCACACACTGTCTACTTCCTCAGGCCCCTTCTACACTGCCATATAATCCAGATTATTTTAGAAGATAATCCACATTTTCCCTTTGAATTGGACTGCCATATAATCCAGTTCAAAGGAGATAATCTGGAATCTATACGGCAGTGTAGAGGGGGCCCCAGACACCAAAAATAGACTATCAGGAGGCTTACTTGGAAGGACTTAGTCTGCACAAGTTTATGCTACCAACTTCATTCTCTTTTTCATCTCCTTTCTTCCCTCCCTGTTTCCTTCCTTCTTTCACTTTTTATTTCCTTTTCTTCCTTTCCTTCCTTCTTTACCTCTTCCCTGCCTTTCCTTTCTTTTTTCTTTCCTTTCTACTTTCTCTTCTTCCTTCCTTCTTCCCTTCCTTCCTTCCTGTATTCCCTCTTTCCTTCTTTCCTTCTTTCTCTCCCTCTTCCTCTTTCCTTCCTTCCCCCTTTCACTCTTGCATTCCTTCCCTTTCCCCCTCCCTCCTTTCTTCTCTCCTTCCCTCTTGTCTGTTCTTCCCTAATACCATGGTAGAGTCCCTTCTAACTCTATTCTATGAGTGTATTAGTAGTATTATTTTATGTTTGTTTGTTTGTTTGTTTGTATGTATGTGTGTGTACAGAGGGTGGATATGTGGCAGCTTTCTGATTGGTTTCCACTGTGGTATTATTTGCATATGGCTTCTGATTGGCCAGCGTCAACGTTCTAAGACTCTGAAGTGGCTGAGAGGGGAAAGGCAAGGGCCTGAGGCTGTCAGAAATGGTGATTGGTTGCCACTGTGCTATTATTTGCATATGGCTACTGACTGGTCCACTTCAACAGTCTAACATTCTGAAGTGGCTGTTTGTGGAAAGGCAAAGGCCTTAGTGGCATCTTCTCTTGTTGTTTTTAAGGTACTCATTACGGACAGAGCATTTTTATATATATACTAGCTGAACCCGGCACGCGTTGCTGTGCCATGTCTCTCTCTCTCTCTCTGTCTCTCTCAGTCTATCTCTCTCTCTCTCTCTCTCTCTCTTTATCCCTATCTACCTATCTCTCTCTCTATAACTTCCTGTGTGTGTCTCTCTCTCTCTCTGTATCTATCTATCCCTATCCTTATCTATCACTGTCTCTCTTTCTGTATATTATTCTCCATCACACACTCTCTCTATCACTCGCTCTCTCTGTGTCTCTCTATCTCTCTGTATTCACTCTGTGTGTATCACCCAATCTCTGTCTATCTACCACTCACTCTCTCTCTATTCCTATCTATCACTCCCTCCCTCTCTCCTCTCCCTCCCTCCCCCCTCTCTCACTCCCCCCTCTCTCTGTCTCTCACTATCTCACTCCCCCCTCTCTTTCACACACACTCTCTCTCACTCCCCCCTCTCTCACACCCCCTCTCTCTCTCATTCCCCCCTTTCTCTCTCTCTCTCACTCTCTCTCTATCACTCCCCCCCTCTCTCTCACTCTCTCATTCCCCCCTTTCTCACTCTCTCTCATTCCCCCCTCTCTCTCTCACTCCCCCCCTCTCTCACTCTTTTTCTATCACTCACCCTCTCTCTCGAAGTTCCGCCTCTCCTGGGGAGAAATCCTCCACGGGACTACACTTCCCAGAAGGCCCCGCACGGCTACTTCCGGCCGCAGAGGTTTCTGGGAAGTGTAGTGCGGCGCCCCAGAGCGGCTCCGGGACGGGGGACGTGCGGGCGGCACCGTTCCTGCCTCCTGCGCTTGCTCTTAGGCGTCCTCCAGCGTCCTCGAGGGGCTGCCGGACCCGGGGGCCGCGGCTGGACCTGGGTGGTGTGGGCGGTGTTGTGTCCGGCTCTTCCGCGGCCTCCTCGCTCGCTTCCCAGGTGGTCCCGGTGGCGCCTGAGGGGGCCGGGGCCGGGAACGGCAGGGAGACGGGCGAGGAGGCCAAGGAGGTAGAGGAGGAGGGGGTTAGGGCGCCGCCGGTGTGGCTGCGAAGGTCCCAGTGAGTGAGGAGAGAGAGCGACGGGGTGGGTTGGTGGGTTGGGGCGATAGCTCTCCCTCTCTCCTGCGCTCGCGGCCAGTGCACAACGGGATGCAATGGGCGGTTTTGGGGGGCGGTTTTTGGGGGGGTTGAAAGGTAGGGAGGTGGGTTTTTGTGCCACGAATGTACTCTGTGGTCTGGGGAAATGTGTTGGGTAGGTTTTGTGGTTGGGGGGCCTATAGTTTTCCCGTGCATAAGTGTCAAAAACGGACCATCTCTTTTTATATATATAGATAGTAGGCCTGTGCAATCATGCTTCTAAATGTTTCTAAAGTCTTTACAAAACTAAAATTCTGGGGGTGAAAACTAGATGGCGCTGGTACTTTGCTTCTACAGTGTTGCTAAAGTTCTGGTGGTGAACACTAGGTGGCGCTGGTGCTTTGCTTCTACAGTGTTGCTAAAGTTCTGGTGGTGAACACTAGGTGGCGCTGGTGCTTTGCTTCTACAGTGTTGCTAAAGTTCTGGTGGTGAACACTAGGTGGCGCTGGTGCTTTGCTTCTACAGTGTTGCTAAAGTTCTGGTGGTGAACACTAGGTGGCGCTGGTGCTTTGCTTCTACAGTGTTGCTAAAGTTCTGGTGGTGAACACTAGGTGGCGCTGGTGCTTTGCTTCTACAGTGTTGCTAAAGTTCTGGTGGTGAACACTAGGTGGCGCAGGTGCTTTGCTTCTACAGTGTTGCTAAAGTTCTGGTGGTGAACACTAGGTGACGGTGGTGCTTTGCTTCTACAGTGTTGCTAAAGTTCTGGTGATGAACACTAGGTGGCGCTGGTGCTTTGCTTCTACAGTGTTGCTAAAGTTCTGGTGGTGAACACTAGGTGACGGTGGTGCTTTGCTTCTACAGTGTTGCTAAAGTTCTGGTGGTGAACACTAGGTGGCGCTGGTGCTTTGCTTCTACAGTGTTGCTAAAGTTCTGGTGGTGAACACTAGGTAGCGCTGGTGCTTTGCTTCTACAGTGTTGCTAAAGTTCTGGTGGTGAACACTAGGTGGCGCAGGTGCTTTTGCTTCTACAGTGTTGCTAAAGTTCTGGTGGTGAACAGTAGGTGACGGTGGTGCTTTGCTTCTACAGTGTTGCTAAAGTTCTGGTGGTGAACAGTAGGTGGCGGTGGTGCTTTGCTTCTACAGTGTTGCTAAAGTTCTGGTGGTGAACACTAGGTGGCGCTGGTGCTTTGCTTCTACAGTGTTGCTAAAGTTCTGGTGGTGAACACTAGGTGGCACTGGTGCTTTGCTTCTACGGTGTTGCTAAAGTTCTGGTGGTGAACACTAGGTGGCACTGGTGCTTTGCTTCTACAGTGTTGCTAAAGTTCTGGTGGTGAACACTAGGTGACGGTGGTGCTTTGCTTCTACAGTGTTGCTAAAGTTCTGGTGGTGAACATTTCACCACCAGAACTTTAGCAACACTATAGAAACAAAGCACCAGCGCCACCTAGTGTTCACCCTTAGAATTTTAGTTTTGTAAGTACTTTAGAAACATTTAGCTCCATAGGTCTAACAATATTTGAAATTCTTTCCTTTCCGTTTTACATTTCAGGTTGTAACAACTAGAGATCTAATCCTAGATTATGAAACCATGCCCCATCGATTTGAGCTGCAGATCCTTGTTTATGACACCGCTGGGGCAAAAGACGTCCAAATCCTAACGGTTCAAGTACTCAATGTAAACGAACCTCCAGTGTTTCAAGGCAATATAGCAACACAAAGTAAGATCCTGAATTGGGATAAAACCAGTTCTTACCAAATTGGTGACCGCTGAGGTCCCGTTACTTTATGAATTAGATCTGGAAACACATTGTTTGGGAAGCTGTGACATCCCCTTCTCCTCGCAGAGGGGAGGAAGTGTCCAAAACGTTACCCAATTCTTAAGTGGCCGGATCCTCCGAAGGGGCCATCAAGCTATTGTCTATATTGTGAAATGTTTGAGAGTCCATTCAACCAAGTGAAGACCCAGAGTGGCCTGTGGCACCTGGGTCAGTAGATGCTGGCCAGAGTTCATAAAAAGGCCATCTTGCCTCATGTTTTACACAGACATAAATCATATAAAAACAATATACGAGGGCGGGTCAATAAGTCCGTGACATTTTGAATTTCCCGCCTCTTAACTGAAAGGGCAACACTGCTCCTGTCAACAGGCATCTCTCAGTTGACTCCTGTCAAAATTTGAACAAGCTGCGTCATTTAGTTTGTGTTTGACAGCCATTGATAGCAGACTAGCGCATGATTTGAGGAGAAAATGGAAAAAAGTGAATTTCGTGTGCTCATTAAGCATTATTTTTGCGGAAAAAACCCATCCCTCAAACCAAGGCTAAGCTTGATAAATACTATGGGGACTCTGCACTATCAATTTCAATGGTAAAAAAGTGATTTACTGCATTTTGTTGTGGCCGTACAAGCACGGAAAATGCCGAACGTTCTGGACGCCCAGTTGAGGTCTCCACACCCGAAACAATTGAAAAAATTCACGATATGGTGTTGGCTGATCGGAAATTGAAAGTTTGAAATATTGTGGAAGCCATAGGCATCTCACGTGGCTCAGTAGTTTCAATTTTAAATGATCACTTGGGTATGAGAAAGCTTTCCGCAAGATGGGACCAGGACAATGCAAGGGTGCACACATGTGCAGTTTCCATGGCAACAATCCATGAATTGGGATACAAATTGCTCCCTCATCTGCCCTATTCTCCGGATTTATCCCTGAGTGACTCTTTCTTGTTTCCAAACCTGAAGAAATGGCTCGGTGGAAAGAGATTTGACTCCAACAATGAAATCACCTCACAAACAAATACCTATTTTGATGACCTCGACAAATCTTATTTTTTTGGAAGGGATAAAAAAAATTGGAGAAACGTTGGACAAAGTGTATAGAGCTCAAAGGAGACGACGTTGAAAAATAAAATGATTTTTTATCCAAAAACCTGTGCTTCATTCAAAAAGTCACGGACATAGTGACCCGCCCTCATACATTTACAGATAGATACACATTAGGGTCCACACTAAGGAGATAGGCGCAAGGGCATTTGGGATCATGCAGGACAGGGAAAGAGAAGTCCTTCTGCAGATTGGCCAAAACTTAACTCATTATATCATTCCAGCCTGGTGTCCTTGGCAAAACTACGAGTTCCCTATTTATGAACTATCTTTTAGTGGGGTGGGGAGGTCACCTCTGACTACATTTCTGCAGTTGTGTGTGAAGAAACATAGTCTCTCAAGTAGGGTTGCCACCTGTCCCGTATTATACGGGATGTCCCGTATTTCTGCTCTGAATTTCGTGTCCCGTATTTTCAGCTCCTGTCCTGTATTGACAGGACAGGACAGGTGGCAGCAAGAGGCGAGGCCAGTAGTGAGGAAGGAAGAAAGGGAGAACTCTACGTGAATGCCCGGTAATTTATCCTATACATTGAGACAGGAACTGGAAAACAGGATGCAGTTTTCACATGTAGCTTGTGCTCCCTGTAAGATATAATTCCATCCATCATTTACATGGAATAATTATTTTCTTAATTAAACTCAGGGGCGGATTAACGCACTCGGTGGAGTAGGTGGGGGTCATAGCGGTGATGTGTGCCAGGTTTAGTCTTGATCAGTCATTGGATGAGGGTTGCAGTGGTCTCGGTAATTGAGTGGAGGTACTTCAAGACCCATCATCCACGGTTCGTCCTATTCGAAACTGTACCAGGATGTATAACGGGTCATGTGGTCTCTGTGTACCTAGTTGGGGGTGGTGGTAATAGGATGAGGGTCGCAGTGGTCTCAGAAAGTGAGTGAAGGTACTTCAAGTCCCGTCATCCATGGTCCATCCTCTCTCAAACTGCACCAGGACGTAGAGTGGGTCTTGGGGGTTCTGTGTGCCAAGTTTGGTCTTGTTCTCTCATTGTTGGGGGTCACAAAGGGGTCATAAAGTGTTTTGGCCTTAAACTCCCACCATGCCTGACTGCCTCAGGCCTTTTCCTTGCCCCCCTCTGCCACTTTAGAGTGTCGGAATGTTCGTGTTGGCTGGCCAATCGGAGTCCTTTATGCAAATAATCCCACAGTGGGAGCCAATCAGAAAGCTGCCACATATCCGCCCTTCCGCCCTCCGCACACATACAAACATTCCGCTTTATTATATATACATTTCTCACTGAAATAAATTTCCAGATATTTTGCTTTCATGGCTCTCTGAGTCAAAAAGATTCTTGATCCCTGATCTAGATGTACTCTAACAGCCATTGTGTTATATTACACCTGACTCATAAGCAGGATGACATATATGGTAGCTAGAATCCTTTCAGATATATTTATTCATATGTGCTTACATAATGTTTTCCTCACCTCTAAAGTAATGTCCATTATACTTTTGTCTGTATAGTTGTCACAGTCTACGTTTTGGAAAACACACCAAGAGGGGCTATTTACACCATTGATGCAACCGATTCTAAAAATGCAACGTCTGCAAAAATCAGTGTAAGTATAAACGAAAAATATTTCAGCAGATATCATAGGAAGGAGAGCATTTGGCCCTGCAGACGTTATTCCACTGAAACGCTCATCGGCTCTAGCCAATGCCTAAAAATACGAGGGGCGTTCATTAAAGCTTTCCACTGACCCACTTCCATTTACGTATGTAAAGATATAAGTCTCTATAGGTTACGGGCCAATTTACAACTGATAACGGTCTGGATTTTACAGGTGTTGAAGTGGTGTGAGGTTTGATAATGGACCCAGTGGAATACAGAGCGGTCATCAAGTGCCTTTACTTGAAAGGCCGCACACAAAAGGAGATGTTCGATGAGATGGAAGAGGTTTATGGTGATGATTCCCCATCATATGATGTAGTCAAAAACTGGCACCGTCGATTCAAATGTGATCAGACTTTGGTGGAAACAGCTCCAAATCCAGGACGACCAGGCCCAGATTACCCATAAGGCCACCCTAGGCCATGGTCTAGGGGCGCAAGCCAAGGGGAGCGCCATTCACATGCACACAACCCCCAAAAAATCGCAACGCAACTCTCTCTCTCTTGGGGGAGGGCGGGGGGAGAGCACTGCGAGGGAGCGGGGGAGGGAGCGCTGTGAGGGAGCGGGGGAACGGCACCCCCTCCTTGTCAAGGAAGGAGGGTGCGAGGTGTGCCACAAAGAGGAGGAGATGAAGGAAAGCCCCGCCCCCCCAGGGGTGATGCCGGTACCGAGGCTTCCCTTCCTTCCTCCTCCTCGTGCGCGCCCTCCTTCCTTGACTCAAGAGGAGGAAGCGGAGGGAAGCCACGCCCTCGGGGCCGATGCCAGCACTGGAGGCGGGGCTTCCCTTCCTTCCTCCTCGCGTGAGCCCTCCTTCTCAAGAAAGCAGGGCGCGCCCAGAGGAGGAGGAGGCGGGGGAAGCCCCACCCTGGGGGCGATGCTGTATCGCCCTCTGAGGCCTTGGCAACCTGACCCCCCTCGATACACCACACAGCAGCTGAGGTACAACAGGTTTTATTGAGAATAGGTAAATATAGGAAAGAGGTTGAATGCAATCCTTATAGTGCCTTCTACTAGCAGCCAAACAGGAATTAGCAAGGGTGTGCATGCTCCAGAGCAAAAGGAGCACAAGCGGGAACACAAGCCGGATGCAAAGAGTCTCTTGGAACCCCAGCCGGAGTAATAAGGCTGGGACGCATTGATTATAAAGCAAAGAGTTCAAAAAGGTAAAAGAGTCTTTCAGGATCAATGAACTGGCGATGAACTGGAACAAGGCAACACTGGAACAAGTCAGCCCGAGACAGGCTGGCTGGCAAGGCTTGATGGAAGGCCCGATTGGCCTAACCCGCAAGATCTTCTCCCAAACGCGTTGTTGGTACAAGACATCAGCTTAGGGGTCTCCAGGGCAGTTATAGTATTCCTAAGTTGCGTCGCACATCAAAAGCTAAGATTGATGATCCCTTGAATGCAGGCATGTAGCCAGGGGGGGGGCTAAGGGGGCTTCAGCCCCCCCGAAATTCTCAGGGTGGTCCGCGAAAAAGCCTTACTGGTACATTATTTAAACTGTTATGTTTATTCATATCATGATCTGATCACCATGCTCATTATATCCCACATTAATGGGGTTATTGGGATAACAATACAAAAGGTTTGCTAGGGTAGACCCTCTTCCACCCAGTCTCAGCCCCCGAACCAAACTCAGCCCCGAATCAAAATCCTGGCTACGGCCCTGCTTGAATGCTTTGTGAACTCAGTCCTCTTGGAATGCGGTGCTCGTTAGCTAGTGCCATCTGGGCCGGGGAGTCAGGCTCTCTACTCCCGCAGCCCGCTTCCATTATCAAGGAGGCGAGATGGTACGGCCTTGAGAAGCTTATGTTATGCTAGCATCCCTAGTCTTCTCACAGGAAAGGCACGGGAGGCCCAAGCAGGGTTTAAGAGCAAAGCAAGCTGGTTTAGAAATTATACTCTGGTTACCTTGGCTGGAACTTCGCCCAAGCGAAAGTGACGCCT
The DNA here is from genome assembly GCA_030556195.1 of Anolis apletophallus. Taxonomy (NCBI): domain Eukaryota; kingdom Metazoa; phylum Chordata; class Lepidosauria; order Squamata; family Anolidae; genus Anolis; species Anolis apletophallus. Next base: position 7,255,013 of record JARBWK010000012.1, read on the forward strand.
GAGGCTCTTGAGGTGTGACATGCTGGCACCGGGGGCAGGGCTTCCCTTCCTTCCTCCTCGCGCGCGCCCTCCTTCTCAAGAAGTTTTGTTTAGGAGGGGAGACATCCTCATCCAAACTGGGTTAAAAACATGTGTGTCCGCCATTAACGAAATTTCAGAAATAATTCGGGAAATTCCGAAATTTTTCCAGAAAATTTCAGAAGTCATTCAGATTCACCCCCTACATCCAGAATGAGTTTAGAACTTTTTTTAAAAAAAAAAATCAACCAGGCCTATTATCTATCGTGTAGAATCTCTTTTAGGAAAAGAGTTCAGTAGTTTGGATAGAGCTTTGGAAATTTGGCCTAAAATTCAGAGAAGTGATGTGGAAGTCACCCGGGCTATGGAAGAACCTGAGACAGAACTACCGGTATCAACAAAAATCATGGCTGGAAATGAAACACAGATTGCACCGTTTCTCTTACTTTTATACATACTATGCACAAAATAATACTAACATTGATATATTGCCTGCAATTTATTCCAGTATTCATTGACTCCTGACTCATTGCCGTTCGGTATTTCCGAAACTGGAACCATTTATTCTTTGAAGGAATTTGATTATGAGAAAGATCCAGATAAGTAAGTATGCAATTAGGGCAAGTTTCACATTTCATAAAGTGCCTATTTGATACTATTAATTATTTTTTAAAAAAATATTTTTATTGTTTTATCATTATCAACACAATATTGTACAATGTCTATTTACAGCAGATTCATGTTATTCATTTCTAGGTACAATACTTCAATCTTCAGCATCTGCCATTATGTTTTTCTTATACATTTTTGTATCCCCCCACCGCTGTGCTCCCCCCCAAGCCATTGCTTTTACAGATCCTTCGTCCAAAATTTCATTTCTTCTTGTGGAGGTAACCTTCCTTCTTCCTTTTCTAATCCTTTTTCAATAAATTTTCTCCATACCTCATAAAAATCACTTTGTTTCCATATACCTCTTTTACTTTTAATATACATGTTAACTTGTCATTTATTGCCAGTTTCCATACTTCCTTGTACCATTCCTCTATTTGTATATTTATTTCTTTTTTCCAATTCCTTGCTATAAGCAGTCTTGCTATTGTTAATAGGTTTGTTATCGCATCTCTTCCTTTTCTCCAATTGTATACTATTATATAATGATAATAAAGCTATACCAGGACTTCTTTCTATTTTAATATTCATTATATCTTCTATTTCTTTAAATACTTTCACCCAAAATTTGCTTACATATTTACATTGCCACCACATATGTATGTATGTTCCTGTTTCTTGGCATCCTCTCCAACAGTTTTTCGAGTAGTTTTTATTTATATTTGCCATTCTTACTGGTGTAAGGTACCATTTCCATATTAATTTATAATAATTTTCTTTAATCCTTATTGATAAATTTTTAAGATGTCTTTGTCTCCACAATTGTTGCCACTCTGTTTCCTTTATTTTTATCCCTAAGTCTTCTTCCCAGACCTCCTTAAGGGTGTTATGTTTTGTTTTTCCTTCCTTTATTTCAATTATTATCTTATATATTTTACTAGTTATTCCTTTCAAGTTTTCGTGCTCTTCTACATCCCTCCCATTTTGTATTATTTGTTCAAATTGTTTAACCTTACTTCCTTTTTTATTGTTTTTTAGCCAATTTTTAAACCATTGTTCTAATTGTATACAATGGAACCATGTCAATTTTATTTCTCCTTCGTGTGGTCTGTGAAATGCACACAGTGGGTTTACTCCCGCGCATGTGTAGAATCTCGGATATACTAGCTAAAATCAAAGATTTACATATGCCCCTCCCACTCCGCCCTCCCTCATCCCCCCACTGTAGCTACCTAGTCAGTCCTTTTTCCGCCTTGACAGCGAAAGGATCTCCGACTACTAGCTCCTGTTAGAAGCCCACGGATTGCCTCGACTATTCAGATAAGGATAGAAAAATGTCTTCTTTATCTTTTAAGAGGTGCTCTGATTGTGGAGCAACCTTGCCCCAAGAGGATCGACATCTTAAATGTCTCCTCTGTTTGGGTGATACCCACATTCCCCAGTCCTGCAAAATATGCAGGACTTTTTCGAATAGAACCCTGAAGAACAGGGATTCTAAATTGAAGGCCTCCCTTTTTGAAAAGGCCTTATTCTCCTCAGAGACAGGGCTCTCCCGTTCCGCGAGCCAGCCCTCTCTGACCTTGGGGACTGGAAATCCCAGCCCCGTGAGCGTTCTGTCGGATAGTGCCATCCGAGAGTTGGCCTCTGGTTCGCCCATTGAGCCACTCCGGAAGAAAAAGCAGAAATCTGAAAAGCAAAAAGCTGCCAAGATTGGCAAATCGAAGGAGAAGCCTAATGAAACTATGGCTCTGAAAAAGCCAGGGCAACTGGTTGGTCCTCGGCCCTCCAGCCCCTTGGGAATGGCACAGGATGATGTGAGGCAACTGGCTGGCTCTGTGCCCAGTCCTCCCTTGGCTTTATGTACTGCAGACGCTCTACAGCTTTTTGGAGGAGACAGCCCTCAATTTTCAGGGGTGGATATTCCCCCTCATCTTCTTCCCAGCCTCTTGCTCTCCTCGGCCCTGAGCCAGAGCTCCCTCGCCCTCTCAGCTTTCCCCTCTGCCGGTTACCGAGCCGAGCCAAGAGGAGGCCAGCGCTTCGTGGCCTCGCTCTAATTTGCTGCAAGAAGCTGCTCAGGTTTTCCCGCCAAGCACACGCCGCCGCCGGCGCAGTGCGCCAGCAAGAGTGCGCGCTCTGGCTTCCCCCCTCGCCTCGGTCTCCGAGCCAGCGCCGGAGACCGAGCAGGCCCACGTGGAGGCCTGCGTCAGGCGGCCGCCTTCCTCCTTGTCTGCATCAGCTGCTGCTGCCTTCCAGGGCTCTCGCGGGGACGCGCGCTCGCTTTTGCAGCAGCGCGCACCCGCGCAGCACTCTCCCACTGATTTTGGCATTCATTTGAATGATTCCTCTCTCCCTCGGTCACGGAACCCTCTGAAGGAGGGCTCCGGTGACCGAGCTCATTATTGGGATTTCCCTTATGGGTATCCTTATGGATACCCTCCCCCTTACCCCCCTCCCTTTCCCCATTATCCCTTTTACCCTCCTGAGCCTTACCCCTCAGATTATTATTGGTATCCGTGGCATTCTGCCACTCATGACCCGCAATCCGTGGCATCTCTCCTTCCTGCCCCGGCACCTACGGCCCCCCCAGCCCCCCCAGCCCCTCCCACTCTTGCCCCCTCCCTTCCAGCTACTGTTCCTGTTCAGTCCCCCCTTCACCTCCCTGTTGATGTTGATGAGGCGGATATGGAGTCCACGTCTGACGTGACTCCCATTCCCTCCAACCTGAGCCTGAGAATGATCCTCAACAAGCGGAGGAATATAAAAAGTTTTCTGCCCTGCTAATAAGGCTAGCCAGATCTCTGGGCATTCAGCCTCCTCAGTCCGAGGATGTGGTTCAAGACCCATACTTTACGTCGGCTGAGCAGCAACAAACCCAGCAATCCACCATGTTGCCGACCATTCCTTATCTGGTCAAGCTTTTGAAGATCACTGGTGTGGCCCCCGCGTCTGTACCTAGTACCTCCAGACGAGCGGAGAATCTATACCGGATTGACCTGTCCGCCACGCCGTGGTTGGCCAGGCTTCCGAAAGTAAACTCCATTGTAACCGACGCTCAGCCAAAGCCAACTCAGGGCAACCAGGCCGCTCCTTCTGACAAAGAAGGAAGGAAACTTGATGTGATGGCTAAAAAGTTCTACTCCTCAGCGTGCCTGTCAGGCAGAATGGCACATTACGGGGTGTATATGAGTGTATACCAGTCCTATCTCTGGAATAAGATAGGACCTTACTTGGACCTCCTTCCAGCGGCTGAACAGCCTATGGCTAAAGCCTTCCACCAGGAGGCGCTCACTCTGGCCACTCTCCAAAAGGATCTGGCCAAACATGGGGCAGATACCTCGGGCAAGCTTATTGCTGGCTCAGTAGCCTTACGGAGACATGCTTGGCTCCGGTCAGCGGCGCTATCTTCTAATCAACGTGCCTTGATTGAGAACCTCCCCATGGACGAAGCTGGTCTCTTCAATCCCGAGACAGACTCCCAGTTGGAGCATTCCCATAAGATGAAGCAGACGCTAAACAAGTATAGCCATCAGCCCAACGCCTCATACCAACCACACAGACAGCGTTGGCGTCCTTATTACCACCAGCCCTTTCGTGGCTACTACAACCCCGTCCCTCACAGAGGAGGTCTACGACCGCAGTTCCCCTCGCAGGGATACAAGCGACCGGGTGCTCCGTTCAGGGGTCAGTACCGAGGTGGTAGAGCCTCCAATAATAGAACACGCCGCTTTTAACCTGTTTCTTGACAGGTTAACTCCTTTTCTTTCAGTTTGGCAGTCCATCACCACCGATAGGTGGGTTTTGGACATTGTCCACCGAGGTTATGCCATAGAATTTGACTCCCTTCCACCTCCTGGCAAACCTGTTTCTACGCAGACTTCCCCTGCATTGTTGCAAGAGATTGACGCTATCCTGTTCAAGGGAGCCATTTCCCCGACCCCGTCCCACCAGCTCCAATTTTGCTTTTTTTCTCGATATTTTTTGGTGGACAAAAAGGATGGTGGTCTCCGGCCCATTTTGGACCTCCGGGAGATCAACCAATTCATCAGACCACGCAAATTTAGGATGGTCACTCTTCCCTCCATCCTCCCTTTTATCCCGAAGGGAGCGTGGATGGCCACTGTTGACCTAAAGGACGCCTATTTCCACATCTCGATTAGGCAGTCCTATAGAAAATACCTCACCTTTATGGTGGACGGGACCCCTTATAGTTTTAATGTCCTGCCTTTCGGCCTTTCCACGGCACCAAGAACTTTCACAAAGTGTATGGCGGTCGTCGCCTCCCACCTACGCCAGCAGGGGGTCACCGTTTTTCCTTATTTGGACGACTGGCTTTTTTGTGCTGGGTCATGTGACCAGCTGTCTTCTGATGTTGGTTATGCTTTATCTCTCCTACAGAGCCTGGGACTGGTTGTCAACCGAGAGAAATCTCACCTCTCTCCTGCCCAAACAGTGCAATTTATAGGTGCGGTCCTAGATTCAGTGTCCCAAAGGGCCTACCTCCCGGAGGATCGCTTCCTCAATCTCTGCCGCTCCATCCAAACCATCCAGTCCACTCATCGGTGTTCTGCTTGGACTGTCCAGTCTATCCTTGGCCATATGGCGTCCACCACGAACGTCACGGCCTTCGCCCGCCTCCGCCTCCGCCCCCTCCAATCATGGTTCCTCTCTGTGTTCCAGCCAGGACTGGACAGCCAAAACTTGCTTCTCCACCCCCCTGCCCATGTCCTACAGTCCCTGTCATGGTGGACAGACAGATCCAATGTGTGTTCGGGCCTTCCTTTCTCCCCCCCACAACCATCCCTGTCCCTGACGACAGATGCATCCTCCACGGGGTGGGGAGCTCACGTCCAGGACTTAACCATCAGCGGTCACTGGTCCTCCCTAGAGAAGACACTCCACATAAATGCCCTGGAGCTCACGGCGGTGGAGAAGGCCCTTCGGTCGTTTGTAACGGTAGTCTCCAACCAGGTAGTTCAAGTCCTCACGGACAATACCTCGGTGAAATGCTACATCAACAGACAGGGGGGTACCCGTTCACCCACTCTCCTCTCCATATCTCTTCGGATATGGGAGTGGTGCATTCTCCACGACACGTTCCTCCAAGCCATACACCTCCCGGCCTACAGAACACCTTGGCCGACTCACTGAGCAGGACATCGTCCACCACGCACGAGTGGCAGCTCAGCCCCCACCGCTTCCAATCGCTGGTCAGACGTTGGGGCACCCCCCAGATAGACCTGTTTGCATCACACCTCAACACCCACTGCCGTATATTGCGCGAGACTCCAACCTCACGCATCCCCAGACTGTCTAGGGGACGCATTCCTATACCATTGGTCTCAGGGTCTTCTGTACGCATTCCCTCCACTCCCACTTCTCTCCAGGGTGATAGCGAAATTGCTGTCCGACAATTCGGACTGCATTCTGGTAGCCCCTTGGTGGCCGCGTCAGCCGTGGTTCACACCCCTTCTTCAGGCCTCCCAGGGAGATTTCCTCCGTCTGCCACTAGACCCCGACCTCCTCTCCATTCAGCAGGGTCTTGTCCTACATCCGGACCTTCCATCTCTCCACCTCACAGCGTGGAGGATCAGGCCCTGTCCTGCCTCTCCGACCCTGTTCGCCTGATTATCCAGGCAGCTCAAAAAGTTTCCACCAGGAGGGCATACACATACAAGTGGAACAAGTTCCGCGAATTTGTCCAGCCGCTGGGCCATTTGCCTCAGTCGGCTCCGTCCCTGTTGTCCTAGATTTTCTTGTCCACCTTTCCACGAAGGGCTTTACCTTCTCTTCCATTAAATGCTATTTGGCATCCCTGTCCTGGTACAGGAAGAAATTTGGCCTTCCGTCCCTATTTAAGGACCTTTTGGTGGGCATGTTTGTACAAGGTTACAAGAAATCTTTCCCTCCTGTCTCCCCCCCACCTCCGTCTTGGAGCTTGGAACTCGTCCTTTCACAACTTTCCAAGCCTCCCTTTGAGCCTATGGCTACCTGCCATATCTCCCATCTCTCTTGGAAAACGGCCTTCCTTGTGGCCATTACCTCAGCCAGAAGAGCCAGTGAGATTACGGCACTCCGAGCTGAACCTCCCTTCATTCGGTTCCATGAAGACAAGGTGGTCCTCCGGACGGATGTCACCTTTCTTCCCAAAGTTGTTTCCCACTTTCACATGACTGAGGACATTGTCCTTCCAACCTTTTTTCCCAAACCTTCTTCTCCTCTGGAGGTTGCCCTCCATTCCCTTGACGTTAAGAGGGCCTTGTCCTTCTATCTGCATAGGACGGCCCCCATAGGAAATCCCCCAAGTTATTTCTAAGTATAGGGAAGATTCCCTGGGACTTCCCCTTTCCTCTCAACGTTTGGCCTCCTGGATAGTCCTGGCAATCCGGCTGGCCTACCAGTTAGCCCATAGGGAATTGCCCGTTGGCATTAAGGCCCATTCTACAAGGGCTGTTTCTACATCCCAGGCATTTTTGCGGGGTGTATCTGTTGACCAGATTTGTAAAGCTGCTACATGGGTGACCCCATCAACGTTTGCGGCACACTACAAGCTGGACGTCCTCGCAAAGAAGGATGCGTCTTTCGGCAGAGCCGTCCTGTTCTCCTGTGTGGCATGACCCACCTCCAAGGTACATAAGCTTGTTAAGTCACCCACTGTGTGCATTTCACAGACCACACGAAGGAGAAGGATAGGTTGCTTACCTGTAACCGTGTTTCTCCGAGTGTAAGGTCTGTGAAATTCACACAGAACCCACCCCGTCCTCCCCTCTGATGTCATGCCTAGGTTCCTGCCGCTGTCTGGCGGTAAAGGACTGACTAGGTAGCTACAGTGGGGATGAGGGAGGGCGGGAGTGGGAGGGGCATATGTAAATCTTTGATTTTAGCTAGTATGTCCGAGATTCTACGCATGCGCGGGAGTAAACCCACTGTGTGAATTTCACAGACCTTACACTCGGAGAAACACGGTTACAGGTAAGCAACCTATCCTTCTCTAAATTCTTCCATAATCATTTCCTTCTTCATTTCAACCTTTATCCAATCCCTCATTTTATCTAAAAAAATTTCCCTTAACTTTTTATCCATTATTTGTTTTAAATTCTTTGGAAATTTATTTTCCATTACAATTGGGGTTATTACTGATCCATCCGTTATTAACATTCTCCTGTATTTATTCCACACTTCTAATATATTACTCAACATTGATTTCTAATTTCCCTAATTTCTTTCCTCGTGAATTGTTTAAAAAATATATTCCATGTTTCTTCTTCCACTTTTCCTGAGTAATTTCTTAGCCATTCTACCCCATCTTTTTAAATCATTCCTTCTATAGCCAGTCTCAATCTACTCGCTTCATAATATTTTTTAATGTTAGGGAGTGCTAAACCTCCTTCTTTTCTATTACTTATTTGCGGTGAATAAAAATACGCAGAGCTTTGGAAAATGGATTTTTGCGGGCTACAGCTCCCAGACCCCCTCCTGCAGTCAAAAACGCCACTTTCTCAAACTCTGCAGAAAATTTGCATTTGAATCACAAATATTGCGTGAATCTTGAGCCGTATTTTCATTTTACAGCTATACCTTACAAATTACAGCAAGAGACCATCTTGGTCAAAATGCCAGCAGGACTGTGATTGTCAGTATCATAAACACCAACGACGAGCCTCCTTATTTTACTACGTAAGCAAAAAACCTACAATTTCATCCAACATTTATATTAGGATTTTATAAATGAACATATACTGTATATGATAGATACAACCACACACAAGTGTATGCACACGCAGACATAGAGATTGGGAAATGCCATCAAGGATGACTGAAGGCTCTCACCTTTAAGGTATTTTGTCAAGGCTACTCCTCTCTTTTAGTTTCCTTACTCCTTTTTGTTGTAGCCTGGTCAGATTCTGAGTGCTCAGAAGAAGAGGAAGATAGAGGTAGCCTGTAGAGAGTCGTTTTGGAATCTCCTGGCAATTCCCATGAGACTGGAGAAAGTAAAATCAATTTTCATGAGAATCTGCCAGAAGTGCAGGCCGAGAGAAATGTGGGAGATGAATGTTTGTCCAGATCAGGGGTGGGCAACCTACGGCCCGCGGGCCGGATGTGGCCCAGCAGCCGATTCTGTCCAGCCCAGGGAGAAGGGCGTCGGGGGCGGGGCCAAGAGGAAGGGGTGCCGCTGCCGCCCCCCCCCCCCATTGCGGGCTCTGTGGGGCTTGTGTCGGCAGCGGCTTTGGAGTGCCTACCATCCCTGGATGCAACCCGGGCCTGCAGGGAGAACCCTTGGCGGCCTGCGGGGGCTGATCGACCTGGCGACCCGGAAGACTTGATCGTCTTCCGGGTCGCCAGGTTGAATAAGCCACCTCAGATCGCCGAGGGCTCCCCCTGCAGGACCGGATCGCATCCAGGGATGGTAGGCACACCATAGCAGGGCGATCAGCGGGCGGAGGCCTGCAGCCTCCGATCGCCTGCTGCTCTGCTCTGCTCTGCTGATGTGGCGGCTGGGTCCACTTTGCCATCCTCTGGGCTGGGTCCATTGGGCCATTCCATCTTGGGATCCTTCCTCTCTTGAGGATGTCAGCCTCTATCTTAGTTCGCACCTTGTCTTCTTGAATTTCGTTTTATTTTATTTTAGTGTTTTTTATTATTATTTTATAATAATATAATAATATTAATAATATAATATAATAATGTCATATTATAATATAATTTCAATATATTATAATATATAGATATACTATAATATAATAATTATGATATTAATACTAATAATATATGAATATATCTTGATATATTAATATGTTAATATTAATGATGTGTAATATATAATAAATATAGTAAATAAATAAGTAAATTATGTAGATTAGAATGTAGTTCAGCCTTTAGGCGTAGCCCTCCATAATCGAAGTGTATAAAATCATTGATCGAAGTGTATAAAATCATGCATGGGATAGAAAAGGTGAATAAAGAAAAAATATTTTCTCTGTCACAAAACACTAGGACTAGAGGGCACTCCCTGAAGCTCCAAGGTAGGAAAATTAGGACTCATAAAGGGAAATATTTCTTCACCCAGAGGGTCATTGGGTTATGGAACTCACTTCCAGAAGAGGTTGTGACAGCTGTCAGCCTGGACAACTTCAAGGCAGGATTAGACAGATTCATGGATACCAAGTGTATCGGTAGTTACTGAAAAGGACATTCAAGTGCCACCTCGGAGTTGGTTGAGGTAGGCAGGATTTCCCTGGGTACTGGTTGTGGGGGGTCGGGAGCAGGTCAGGGTTTTGCCCTCCCTTCTGCTCGAGATCCCCGTGTACAACTGGTGGGCCACTGTGTGACACAGAATGCTGGACTAGATGGGCTGAGGCCCGATTCAGCATGGCTCTTCTTATGTTCTTATGTTCTTAAGGTCTATTTTCCCCAAACTCCATCTGTGTTCACATTTGGGCATATTGAGTATTCATGCCAAGTTTGGTCCTGATCCAACATTGTTTTAGTCCACAGTGCTCTCTGGATAAAGGTGAACTACAACTCCAAAACCCAAGGTCAATGCCCACCAAACTCTTATAGTATTTTCTCTTGGTTATGGGAGTTCTGTGTGGGAAGTTTGTGTCTTTCTGCCATTCCTGCCAGTATTTCTATGTTGTGTTCATCGAAACAGGCCCAGGTTTCACACCGAGTGTATAAATACATTTAAAAATCATATTAACTCTATGTATTACTGTGTTAGAGTGCCATTTTGTGTCATTTTGGTTGGTGGTGTGCCCCAGGATTTTGTAAATGTAAAAAGTGTGCCGTGGCTCAAAAAAAGGTTGGGAAACACTCCTCTAGTGCAACACCTTTAGCCTCTTCCCTTTATTTCTTCAAAGTTTGTTTTCATGAGCTCCTATTTATTACTCTTATTCTTGTTAAGTGAGATTTTCTTCTCTTTTTTTTAAAAAATGTATTTATTAAGGTTTCTCAGTGAACAATGAAAGAGGTGGAACAATTTCGGGTATAGGATAGTAGAAAAAGGAGGAGGGGGGACCTTTTAAACTGGGAGAGAGAGCGGTGGAGGCGGGGAAGCAGGTGGGGAGGAAACATCTGGGTGGGGGAGGGGGAGGACTTAACCTGAGAAGCAAAAGCGGGGGAGGGGGGTGGGGGAGGGAGTCTGACGGGGATAGGGGGGATCGAGGGGGAGTGGGGGAAGTGGGCAGGTGGGGGATGTTGGGTAAAGTCAACAATGTATGGGGGTATCTCTTTGGCTTCCGGTCTCTTCTTACAGTTCCGCCCGTTAAGTCCCGACACGTGGGGGAAGGTGAGTTTTGTGTTTTTTTCTCCCTGAGAGGAAATGTTGAGTCTTTAGGGGTTGTCTAAATACATCAAGCTCTGCGGTAAGGATGGGATAGCTTGGAGGCTCTATGAGTGAGTAGCCGCCATGATGGGGAAGTCCTCCCTGGTTTTCATGTAGGCCAGGAATGGTGACCAATCTGTCCTTTTTAGTGTCCTGCCTTCCGCCTCGCTAAGATAGTAAGATAGCTTATCCATGCTCATGATATCCCACACTTTGCTCTCCCAGTCCTCGAGTTGTGGTGGGGCCGAGGCCTTCCATTTCTTCGCATAGACCAGTGTTTCTCAACCTGGGGGTCGGGACCCCTGGAGGGGTCGCGAGGGGGTGTCAGAGGGGTCACCAAAGACCATCAGAAAACACAGCATTTTTTGTTGGTCATGGGGGTTCTGTGTGAGAAATTTGGCCCAATTTTATCATTGGTGGGGTTCAGAATGCTTTTATTGTAGGTGAACTACAAATCCCAGCAACTCCAACTCCCAAATATCAAGTCTCTTTTCCAAAACTCCACCAGTTTTCATATTTGGGCATATTGGATATTCTTGCCAAGTTTGGTCTACTCTAAATCCATAATTGTTTGAGCTCACAGTGCTCTCAGGATGTAGGAGAACTAGAGCTCCAAAACTCAAAGTCAATGCCCGCCAAACCCTTCCAGTATTTTCAGTTGGTCATGGGAATTCTGTGTGCCAAGTTTGGTTCAATTCCATCATTGGTGAAGTTCAGAATGCTCTTTGATTGTAGGTGAACTGTAAATCCCAGCAACTACAACTTCCAAAGGACAAGATCAGTGCCCACCCCTACCAGTATTCAAATGGGCACATTGGGTATTTGTGCCAAATTAGGTCCAGTGAGTGAAAATACATCTGGCATTTCAGATATTTACATTACTATTCATAACAGTGGCAAAATTAGTTATGAAGTAGCAACGAAAATAATTTTATGGTTGGGGGTCACCACAACATGAGGAACTGTATTAAGGGGTCACCACATTAGGAAGGTTGAGAACCACTGGCATAGACCATCCTTGCGGCCGTGGATGCTTCTTCTTCCGTCAAGAGCCCCAGCAAGAAGGTCTCCGGCTTCTTTTCTAGTGAGGTGAGAAGGACTTTCTGTATGCCAGTATGGATGTCCTTCCAGTAGGTTGTGGCTTCTTGACAGGTCCACCACACGTGGAAGAAGGTCCCAGTTTGTGAACCACACTTCCAGCATTTCGACTGAGCTCCTTTGTACATCAGACTTAGCTTCTGTGGCGTCATGTACCACCGGTAGAACAGCTTGTACCAATTTTCTTTGAGGTCTGTGGCGTAGGTGATCTTCAGCTTGTTCCTCCAGATCGTTTCCCATTCAAATAGACTGATGGGGCGCCCTATATTTTGTGCCCATTTGACCATGCAGGATTTCACAAGCTCGGTCTCTGTGGCCCATTCTAGTAGCCTCGAGTAGGCCTTTGAAATGAGTTTTCTTTCCTTTCTCAGAAATGTCTTCCAGAAAGTCTCTTTGTCATCAAAGCCGGACTGTTCGTCTTTTTTGAACCATGCCCTTATGTGGAGGTATTGTAGCCACGTGAGTGAACTGAATTGGCTTTGCAGTTGGGCCATCGGTTTTAGGCATCTCCTCCCCTCTCGTTTTGTTGTAGTTGAGCAAACTGAGCCTGTAGTTGCTACAGGTAGTAACTCGGAGGAGGGTTCTGTGTTGGATATGTCACTGGAAGAGGGAGGTTTAGGCGGACTGACTGCAGCTGGGAGGAAAAGGGCTGCAAGTGCTGAGAGTTTGGAAGAAGCAGAGCACAGGAGAAAGGTCCGACACATACTTAGGAGCCTACCAGTGATGATACTTTTGAGGGGTTTGATGTAGAGTTACCTTCAGAAGAGAGTGATACCGAGCTGATTCAGCACTGGTGCAAGATGTCAGGGATGTGATAAATGCTGAGTCCAGCGAAAGCTCCTTTTGGCTTTTCGAGTGACCTTGCTTGGCCTAGTGGGGATGGTGAATCGGACTGGGGTCCTTTAACTGCTCAGCAAAGGTGGGAAGATTGGAGGAACACACCCAGGGCTGCAGCTGAGGGGAATGGGGCAGAGTTGGGTGGGGAGTCTGATGACTCTGATTTGTAAGGGTATTAAAGTAAGGCCTGGGGATTTGGGACTCTGCGGTCGGCCAAGGTGTTGCTGGTGGGTTGCTGGTTCGTGTATTTGGTGCTCTTGTTTCTTGTATCGCAGTTCCTGATTCCCAGCAAGCTGTGAGTATTGGGCTGTTTTCCATGCTGGGTTCTGGGGGGAGCTGCCATGGCAGCTCTAGCTGAAAATGTTGTATGTTGGGGGTTTGGGGTTTTAATGTGTGTTTTTATGTTTAGTGTCTACCGCGTTTCGTTTGGGCTTTTCCTGTGTTGCTGTGAGTGTCTGTCCCTTAATTGGTATCGTATATGGGTGGAGGGGAGTTTGCTGTGGGATGCGGGGGCTTTTATGTGTTTGTTTGTATACTTAGCTCCTGGAATTGGAGAAGCACTCTTCCTTTCCTTTTCTGAGACGGGTCTTCGCATCATCACAGACTTCAAGCCGAAGGAAAGCTCAAGGACTTCTGAAGACGGACGTCTTATCTGTTTTGTTTTAGGTTTTGTGGGTGGGTTTTTGAATGCCGGACTGTGGCTATGTTTTTGTTTAAATAAACTGTACATACTTTTTACTAGCTTGGCGTGTCTTTGAGCCATCTGTGGGGGTTTCGACACGTTTGGTGGTAAGCTCTTCATATTTTGGCCATTTTTTCCATCCCAGGGTGGCCTTTTGATGCGATTCCAGAGGGGAGATCCAGAGGGGGGTCTTGGTGTAGAACCTCTCTTTATATCGTCCCCATATCTGTATGAGGGCTGCTCTCAAGGGATGCTTTTTGAAGTTGAGGTCTGATCTTGTGCTTCCGTACCAGAGATACCCATGCCATCCCGCTCTGAGGTCAAATCCCTCCAGCGCCAGTAGATCTTCTTTGGTCAGGTCTATCCAGTCCTTCATATAGACCAGGCCGCAGGCTTCATAGTACATTTTTAAATCTGGGAGATCTAACCCCCCCCCCCCCCCACTCTCCTTCCTGTCTATCAAAATTGTGTATTTGATCCTGGCTTTTTTTGAATCCCAAATGAATGTGAGGATATCTTTTTTCCAATTTTCAAAAATGGCATTTGACTTGATGATGGGGATAGTTTGAAACAAGTACAGCAGTCGTGGCAGTATGTTCATCTTGACCGCTGCTATCTTACCCATGAGGGAGAGATTGGCACTTCTCCAGTTCCCCAGGTCATTTTGGACCTTCTTCCATAACACCTCGTAATTGTTCTTGAATAGGTGGCAGTTCTGGGCCGTTATCTGGATGCCCAGGTATTTGATCGACTGGGAGATTTGCATGCCTGATAGATTTCCTAGCTTCTCCTGGCGACTTTTGGACATGTTTTTTGTTAGGATCTTCGTCTTCCTTTGTTAATTTTCAGCCCTGATTGCAGCCCGGGAGATAACTCACAAGAGCGATCTGTATTCAAACGCGGAAACGCGAAATCTCTCGTTTCGACTTTGAGTCTAAATTGGTCTACTACAATACTGGGGAGGAGCGGTCAGAAGTGATCAGCGCCCTGAGGAAGCGGATTCTGAAACGGCCATCTTGGCGTCGTCAGCTTACCTCCAGCCGTTGGCGCCTGCCCACCATAGCAGCCACCAGCCCTGCCACCTACCAAGGTTCCCCTATTGACTCAGTCGCAAGTCCATGGGTCATCATACCCAGGACTTCACTAAGGGTTACCCAGTGCCAAGTGGAATACTCCTTTGCCCAACCATGTATATGGGCTTGTGATTTATGCTCATACTGTGTATTAATCACATGATCGATTATTTGCATTACATTGTACTGTTTGTAATATTGTTCTGCTATTGAGCATATACTGCCATACAATATAGTGGTTTTTATCTATATATGCTATGTCTTGATATTCCTTTGACACTGCCCCTTTAAACATTGTGGTTTAGCAGTGTGTATAGAATTTTCAGCCCTGCCAGGAGGCCGAATTTTTCTATCTCCGACAGCCATAGGTGTATGGTGTCCACTGGTCTTTCGACAAAGCAAATCAGGTCGTCTGCGAACGCCTTTATCTTGAACGAGTGTTTTCCAATTTTCGGGCCTTGCAGCTGGTCATTAGATCTGATCGCTCTCAGCAGGACTTCCGTAGAGAGTATGAAGATCAGGGGGGAAAGGGGGCAACCCTGTCTGGTTCCTTTTTGTATTCTGATTTTTTCTGTTGGTCGGCCATTGACCCAGACTTTTGCTGATTGTTCCTTGTATATTGCCCCTATCGCGTTTTGGAATTGGGGGCCCAGATCCATCTTTGACATGAGCAGCTGGATGAAGTCCCACCGTAAGTTATCAAATGCCTTCTCTGCGTCCAGAGCAAGAAAAGCTACTTCTTTCCTGGGATGCGCTTCGAAATATTCCAATAGATTGACGACTGCCCTGACATTATCTTTGGCATGTCTTCCTGGGAGGAAACCGCTCTGGTCTGAAACGGTCCATACCTCAAGCCAGGTCTTCAATCGCTCCGCCAGGATGGCCGCCAGAATTTTATAGTCGATGTTCAACAGTGAGATGGGCCTGTAGTTGGCGACATTGGTCTCATTGGTGCCTTCTTTATGAATTATGACTATGTTGGCCTCTCTCCACGTGTCCAGGGACATGCCCTCTGTGAGTACCCTGTTGTAGAGTTTCACTCTTCATGGTTTTGTAAAACCTAGCCGTCAGGCCATCTGGGCCAGGAGCCTTGCTTGTGTCCAGCTTCCGTATGGCTGTATCTATTTCCCGCTCCGAGATTTCTCTATTGAGAATGTCTCTGTAATATTCCGGGATCTTTCCCAATTTCTGGTCCTCTAGATACTTCCAGATGTCCTCCTTGCTTCCATTTTCTGCCGCATACAGCTTGGCGAAGAATAGTTGGAATTCCTTTTTGATGTCATCCTCGGCTGTGATCAGTCTGTCTCCTGCCCTGATCCTGGTTATATATCCCGCCTGCTTCTTCCTCTTGATCTTTCGCGCTAGCCACCTGCCACCTGCCCGGCTTGTTGGCATTCTGGAAGAATTTCTGTTTTATGAATTTTAGATCCTTGGCAACTTGTTCAAGATCTAGGTGGTGTTTTTGCTTTCGCAGAGCGGCCAGTTTAATGACCGTGGCCCGATTATCTGGATGTTCTTTCAGCTTTTTTTCTTCTAGTGCGATCTCTGCTTGAACCTCGAGAGAGGCCCTCTGCCTCTCCTTGTTCTTTATCGCGTTGTGCTGGATGAAGTGGCCTCTGAGCACGGCCTTGCATGCATCCCAGACTATTTCCGGACTTGTTTCCTGGGTGTCGTTGATCGTGAAGTAGTCTTTGGTTATCTCTCTATATCTTTGAATGTCCTCCTCCTTTTTCAGTAAATTATCATTAAGTCTCTAGCGGCGCACTGGGGATTCGTGGTTGAAGCTCAGCACCATTGGACAATGGTCTGATACGTCTCTTGGCAGTATCTTTATTTGTGTTATTTTCGGGGCCAGGGAGTGCGACACCCAGACCATGTCAATCCTGGACCAGCTCTGGTGCCTGTGGGAGTAGAAGGTAAAATCTTTCTCCCCTTGATTGTGGAGGCGCCAGATGTCTAGCATGGAGAGGTCCGTCCGTCTTGAGACGCAGAAATGCTTTTGGCAGCTTGTTGAGGGAGTCGGGCTCCAACCTTTTATTTTTGACGACACTATGAGTTTTGTCCAGGCGGGGCTCTAGGATTCCGTTAAAGTCGCCCAGCAGCACTAGACTGTCATAGATCTTATCTTCTTTGAGGCTCTGGAGGGTTTGGAGGAAGCTGGATTTGGGCCCGTTTGGCGCGTATATATTGCAAATCAACAGGCGCATTATGCCTATCTCAATTGTCACCCCGACCATTCTCCCCTCGTCATCTCTAAATGCTAATTTGGCTGGTAGTTTCTCGCTTACATAGGTTGCTACCCCTCTTTTCTTTTCTTCTGCCAATGAGCAAAAGAAGTTTTCCCATGCCCTTGTTTTCCAAATGAGTTACATGTGCTTTTTTGATGTGCACGATATCATATTTTTTTCTCCTCAATATGTTGAACACTTTTTTCCTCTTTGACGCCGAGTTCATCCCGTTGATGTTATTCGAGAAGCAAGATATTTGGGTTTGGAAATCATACATCTGGCATCTCTTCTGTGGGGCTCGGGTCGTCGTCTTTGGTTTCCGCATTCTTGGACATAGTGTTCCGTTCCGCATCTTGGTTTCCGCGGGTGGGATGTGCAGTCTCGTTCGTAGGAGAGTAAAAGCGTCGTTTCTTCGGGTTGGTCATTCTGGCCGACTTGTGGGGATGGTCTTTGTGTTAGTTCGGTTTGCATCATTTTATAGAATTCTTGGGCCTTGCTCACAGAGGTCAGCCAGTACTTTTGATCCCGGAAAGTAACCATCACTCCTTCGGTCTTTTCCCACCGGAACCTAATTCAGCTCCTCTGTGAGAAAAAGGTAGTTCTTTCTTTTGAGCATCGCGGCTGTGGTGAACTCTTTTAAGATGATCACCTTAGCCCCTTTGTACATGACCGGTGCCTCCTTTTTTTCCATTAGTACCCCGTCTCTGGTCCTTTTTTTGCTGTAGTGGACTACCACGTCGCGGGCTACCTTGTTCTGTCTCGCATAGGCTGAGGGAACCCTATACGCCCTTTCAATCTCCTGTTGTGTTTCTCCCTCGTCTTTGCCTAGAATGGAGGCTGTTAGTTTGCCAACGATTTTCATGAGGTCTTCTTGAGGATCCTCCTGCAGGTTCCGGAAATGAAGCCTGGTTTCCAGGTTGTTCTGCTCCAACCTTTCCTGCATCTGCTCCAGTTTCGCGTTCCTTGCCTCCAGGTTCTCCATACGCTTTTGCATTTTCCCCTGAACTGACTCAATTTTGTCCTTGTCTTGTCTAATAGTTTTAATTTCCTCTCGCATACTTGATAGCTCTTTCGTCAGGTCCAGCTTGATGTCTTGAAGTTGGTCCTGTACCAGTTCTTGTCTCGCCGCCGCTTGATCCACCTTTCGTTGAGTCTGCTCTTGTTTCTCGGAGAGTTTCTGGATCTCTTTTAGGATTTCTTTTAGTGTAGCCTCTTCGCTGGTGGCTTGTCTCTTCTGGACACCTTTGGCATCCTTGAAGATTTTTGGGGTGGCCATGTTCCCTGGTTTGCTGGCCCCGACCCAGGGACTTCTACTGTGGGTATTTTGGAGCTGTATTGTGTTTGTCGTTTTTTGGCCCGAGTTGACCATTGACCATGAATGGATACCTGAATCCACCCGGTCTGCCCCCAGATTTTATGGTTGGGGTACTCTACCTTCGGGTTGTTGCCGATTGGTTGGGTCGTGGTCACTGGAGTGGTAGCAGGTGGCCTGCTTCTTTCTTTGTAGAGTCTGGGTTCAGGGACCTCTAGCGTTGTATATTTCCCCCTGGCCACAGGCCGCTCTCTGTCCGTTGATGTTGGGGGAGACGTGTATAGGTTAGGACCTTGTGGGTCTGCGGGCCACGGGGGTTTGAGGTGGGAGGGGGAGGGAGGGGGTTCTTGATCCTGGTTCTTAGAGTGCCTCCTTGTGCTCCCTGTGTCACCTGGGTACTCCTATCACCTTGGTCTGGCTGAGGTGGTGGTGTATTTCACCCTCGAAAGGGAGGAGGGGGGGCAGATTTAGTATTCAGTTACAGTCCTTTCCCTTTGGGGTCTGGGTGAGTTGTTTTCCCTCTCTTCCCGGTGGCTTGGCTTCCCTTCCTTGCCTTCCCCTGTTCTGCTCTCCTTGCACTTCGTTTCCCCTTGCTTCTTTCCTCCCTCTTTGTTCCGTACTCTTGAGTAGCCTGGGGCCTGTTTTCGCTTGTTTTAGCCCTCTGTTTGGTCGTTCCGGCTGTAAATCTTTCCCCTCCGCACTTCCGGTGCGAGTCTGGCTTTGTATTGTGTCCAGGGAAGTTGTTGCCTCCTCTTCCGGTCCCTTTCGCGCCCTTTTCTTCTAAGGCGGGAAGAGCCTCTCTCCAAGATGGCCGCCTTCTTCTTCAGGTTGTTGTTTCGTCCCCTATACTACTTGCCCCGCCATCTTGGATCCCGGGTCTCTCCCCTCTCCGGTCTACGGGGCCCTCCCAATTCCGTCCGGGGAAACCCGCGGGTGGTCCTTCTTCCTCCTTTTTCCTCCCCTCAATTTCTATCGGCCCCGGTCGTCTTCCCGTTCTTCCCTTGGGTCTTTGAAGAACCCACCCTCCGGAGTGGCTTCTCCCGTTTCGCTGCCTCCTGTTTCCCCCCGGATGCCCTCCTTTTGTTGGGGCTCCTTACCGCCCCTTCGATGTCGCTTTCCCCCGATCTCACTCTCTTCCTTTCCCCCGCTGCTGGGATGGGCTGGGCTGGCAGTAAGTGCAGCCTCGCGCCCGCTTCCCGATCTGCTGGCTGCTCGTCGGTGTGGGTTCGCACCGGGCCCTCTCGATCTCCCCCTCTTGAGGAGGGGGGGGACTTTTGGAGCCGTCGGTGGGATCCCCCCGGTTTCTCTGCCTCTTAGCTCCTCCTTGCAGCTTAAGGTGAGGGCGCGATTCGCCCTCTAGCCTGCGGAATCGGTTGGCGAATTGAGGAGCCCTCAAAACGCCCGTCCTGCCGCCATCTTTGCCCGACCGGAAGCCAGATTTTCTTCTCTTGACTCTGTTAAGGATTAGAACTGGATCCCAATCATATCTCATGTTTATAGTACTGTGGCTCCATTTTAACTTTTGTTGTAACCTTTAATGGCATCTTGGGATTTGTAGTTTAAGGAAGAGCACCTCTCTGAACTGCCAGAGGGCTCCTCTACTGTCTCCCCAAACTATTAACCTGGGATCCCGGAAATCCAGCCACAGCAGTCAAGACGGAGCAATGGTACTATACAGCAGGTCCTCCACTTTTGAGGGCGTTAGATGCACAGGACCCTCGCAAAAATGAGAAAACAGCAAATTGAAAGAAATCTCTAAAAGAAACTTGAGATAACACCTCTCTAGGAATCTGTAGGTTCTTCAGAGCACTTCTATGCAACTTCTGGTGGAAATTAACCATAAAGTAGCCCTAGAAGACTTAGAGGTTCCTAGAACATTAATCAAATGTGTAAAAGTTTAACCCAAGCGTGGAAGGCTGATTGTCATTGTATAGTATGAAAGGGCCCCTGCCGAACCAATCAAAGTCAGGGGTCCTTTTATACTATTCAGCAGTCTGTGACAAAGCAGGAGCTTAGCCCAGTGTTTCCCAACCTTTTTTGAGCCGCGGCACACTTTTAACATTAAAAAAATCCGGGGGCACACCACCAACCAAAATGACACTCTAACACAGTAAAGAACGGCTGGGGTTGGTGGCCTGCTGGGAGCAGCTGCTGGGAGTGCCAAAGCTGGGGAGGGGCGAGCCAGGCTGTGCCATGCCCCGCCCCCTACCCCCGGCTTCACCGCTCCCAGCAGCTGCTCCAGCCTTGAGGGGGCAGTGCCAAGACAGCGGTGCCAGAGCAAGCACAATGCTGGCATGGCACTGTCCCCTCAAGGCTGGAGCAGCTGCTGGGAGTGCCAAAGCCGGGGGAGGGGGCAGAGTCAGGCCGCGCCATGCCCCGCCCCCTCCCCCAGCTTCAGCTCTTCTACAGAGGAGGAGCATGAGCGGTGGAGGGGCTTCAGTGGGCGGGGCTCCTCCTCCACGCGGCTTCAGCGAGCGAGGGGCGAGAGTCATGGTGGGAGTCATGGCGGATTGGAGGCTGGCTGGGGAAATTCTTCTTTTTCTTCGCCACTGCCCGGCACTTCCTCCTCCTCCTCCCCCAAGCAGCAGGAGTTCGGCAGAAGGAGGGGAGAAGGAAGGGGGGCAGAGAGCTTTTCTCGCGGCACAGCAGGAGGTCCATCACGGCACACTAGTGTGCCACGGCACACTGGTTGAGAAAGACTGGCTTAGCCAATCATTAGTAGAAGTACTAATGATTGGCTAACTCACGGGGGAGGGAACCTACTACTCGAGAGCCAGATGTGGCTCTTTTCGTGATTGCATCTGGCTCTCCTCTTCCTTCCTTTTTTCTCCCCTTCACCCTTTCCTTCTCCCTCTCTCCTTCCTTTTCCCTCCCCCTCTCTCCTTCCTTCTTTCCTGCATTCTCCCTCTTCCTCCTTCCTCTTCTTTCCTTTCTCCCCTTCACCCTTTCCTTCTACTCTTCATTTTTTCCTCTCTCCCCTGTCTTCTTTCCTCCATTCTCTCTTCCTTCCTTCCTCTTCCTTCTTCCTTTCTCCCCTTCACCCTTTCCTTCTCTCCTTCCTTTTCCCTCCCTCTCTCCCCTTCCTTCTTTCCTCCATTCTCCCTCTTCATTTCTTCCTTTTTCTTCCTTTCTCCCCCTTCAGCCTTTCCTTCTCCTTCTCTCCTTCCTTTTCCCTCCCTCTCTCTCCTTCCTTCTTTCCTCCATTCTCCCTCTTCCTTTGTTCCTTCGTTCCTTCCTCTTCCTTCCTTTCTCCCCCTTCACCCTTTCCTTCTACTTCTTCATTTTTCCTCTCTCCCCTTTCTTCTTTCCTCCATTCTCTCTCTTCCTTCCTTCTTCTTCCTTCCTTCCTTTCTCCCCTTCACCCTTTCCTTCTCTCCTTCCTTTCCCCTCCCTCTCTCCCCTTCCTTCTTTCCTCCATTCTCCCTCTTCGTTTCTTCCTTTTTCTTCCTTTCTCCCCCTTCAGCCTTTCCTTCTCCTTCTCTCCTTCCTTTTCCCTCCCTCTCTCCCCTTCCTTCTTTCCTCCATTCTCCCTCTTCTTTCCTTCCTCTTCCTTCCTTTCTCCCTTCACCCCTTCCTTCTCTCCTTCCTTTCCTCCCTCTCCCCTTCCTTCCTTTTCCTCCATTCTCCCCCTTCCTTCCTTCCTTCCTCTTCTATTCTTTTTCCCCAAGTCTTCCTTTCCTTCTTCTTCCTTTCTTTTCACCTCCCCCTCTCTCCTCTTCTTTCTTTTCTTCTTTTCCCTTCATTATTTTCCTTTTTCCTCACTCCCTTTCCTTTCCTCCCTTCCCATTTGCTTCTTTCTTTTCCCCTCCTTGTCTCTCTCCTGCTTTTCTTTTCTTCCTTTTCCACAGTTTGTTTTTCTTTCCTTTCTGCCTCTCCCCCTCCCTCCTTTATTTCCTCTATCTTTCTTTCTTTCCCCCTTCCTTTCTTCCGTCTTCTCTTCCTTCCCTGAGTCCTGAGCATGCCTTTTGCAGAGACAGGTCTGAAGTGTCCCGTCATTCTGCCGGGGGAATCCTTTTCTCATACTATGTACGTATAGACTCACATTTAGTTGAATCCAGTCTTAAAATATATTATATATATA
Organism: Anolis apletophallus; assembly: GCA_030556195.1. Taxonomy (NCBI): domain Eukaryota; kingdom Metazoa; phylum Chordata; class Lepidosauria; order Squamata; family Anolidae; genus Anolis; species Anolis apletophallus. The sequence goes on from JARBWK010000012.1 coordinate 7,277,272, forward strand.
TTATATGACTCTCACTGAAATACATTTCCAAATATTTTGCTTTCATGGCTCTCTGAGTCAAAAAGGTTCTTGACCCCTGGGCTAACTAGAACTATAGTACTATAACCACCACTATGTACTATAACCGCCTAGTACTATAACCACAACTATGACCATAATATTATATAATTCTTGCCTGTAATTATTATTATTCTTTCCTTTATTTTAAATACACCATAAATTGTTTCCTAATGGCTATAAGCTGTTAAAAACGATATCCTGAAATTCACTTGATCGTTTTCATCTGTTTCTTTGGATGTTTCCAGTCCCTTCTATTTTCATTTTAAACTATGTTCAGATGTAAACATTTCTGCCTTTATTTAGTAAAGAAAGAGCTTTCAGCATTCCAGAAGAAAGTATGCCCGGATCTTTTGTTGCCAATATAACCGCTAAGGATCCAGATGGGGAAGGCTATGAACAAGGCCTTCGCTTCAGTATCAATAATCCTCAAGAACTTCCTAATTTCTCTATAGATCCAGGTAAGTAATACCTCCTAGGGCAGGGGTGGGCAACCTACGGCCCACGGGCCAGATGTGGCCCGGCAGCCGATTCTGTCTGGCCTGGGGAGAAGGCGTCGGGGGCGGGGCCAAGAGGAAGGGGTGCCGCTGCTGCCATCCCATCGTGGACTTTGTGGGGCCTGTGTCGGCAGACAGGCAGGAGGAGCGGTGGCTTTGGAGTGCCTGCCATCCCTGGAGGAGATCCGGGCCTGCAGTGGGAGCAGTCGCCGACCTGCCACGGCTGATCGCCGACTGCTCCCGCTGCAGGCCCAGATCGCCTCCAGGGATGGCAGGTACTCCATAGCAGGGCGATCAGCTAGGGCAGGGCTGTCCAACTTCTACTGGACCGGGGGCCTGAATTCCGGTCACTGATCACCTGGGGGGCCTTAGGGTCTGCTCCTCCGCCCCGGCTCCGCCCCTGCCCTGGCTCCGCCACCGCCCCTTCCCCAGCTCCGCCCCTCCCCAGCTCCGCCCCCACTCTGGCCCTGCCCCCTTCCCGGGCTCCAATTTACTTACAATTACTACTTGCATTATTAATTATAAAATAAATAAATAAAATGGAACTGAATGAAATAAATATAAATATAAATAAATATCAGAAGAGAGATGGATCGAGGAAGGGAATATATATGGGAGGGAAATAAATATAAATAAATAACATAAAAGCAACAATTAAAGCAAGGAAGAAAGGAAGAAAGGAGCCCACCCCAGCAAAACAGCCCTCCGTTCCAAATTAAATACATTATTATTATATTTCTGCCCCATATATTCACAACCCCATCTTCCCCTTATTTCCAAACTAAATACATTTATTATTATTATTATTATATTTCTGCCCCATATATTCCCACCCCCATCTTCCCCTTATTTCCAAACTAAATACATTTATTATTATTATTATTATATTTCTGCACCATATATTCCCACCCCCATCTTCCCCTTAAGCCCCCTGCTTCGGCCTACCTTTCCAAACGCCCTGGATCCAGGCGGCGGGCGGGTGAGGCGGCGGGCAGGCAGGCGAGGCGCCTGCGCCATCTCTGCGGCGCCTACGCCATCTCCGCCTCACAAAGACGGAGTGTGCCGTTTGGGGGGGGGAGGGAGGGAGGGTAGGAGGAGGAGGGAGCCTGCTCCTCCTCCCTGCCCCGCCCCGCCGCAAAAAAAAATATTAAAAAAATAATAATAATTTTAAACAGCCGATTTCTTTTTTTAAAGGGTAGGGGGCCGTAGGGAAAGGGGCTGGGGGCGTGTATATGCCCCGTGGGCCACCAGTTGGACAGCCCTGAGCTAGGGAACGGCTGGGGCGAGAGCGGGCGAAGACCTGCAGCCTCCGATCGCCTGCTGCTCCGCTTTGCCATCCTCTGGGCTGGGTCCATTGGGCCATTCCATCTTGGTTCGCACTTTGTCTTCTTGAATTTAATTTAATGTAAGTTAATTTTAGTGGTTTTTATTATTATTTTATAATAATTTTATAATAATAATATAATAAATAATATAATATAATGTTAAATTATAATGTCAATATATTATAATGTGTATATATATATACTATAATATAATAATTATATTAATACTAATAATATATGAATATTTCTTGATATATTAATATGTTGATATTAATGATGTGTAATATAAAGTAAATATAGTAAATAAATAATGTAGATTAGAATGTAGTTCCGCCTTTAGGTGCGGCCCTCCGTAATATTTTTGGCTCTCCCCTTGGAAAAAAATAATTGCCCACCCCTGTCCTAGGGGCACTGAGTGGCTGGAAAAAAATGTGGAAAATATGTCTTATGGAGAAAGGTTGAAGCAATTAATTATGTTTATCCTGGGGAAGACATAGTGGTCCTGTAATATCTGAAGGGTTGTAACAAAGAACATGGAAGAGATTGGACTTAATAGGGTTAAGTTAGGGTAGGGTGAGTTTGGAGTGTGCCTTGCCAAGCATCTCTTAATGGTGACAACAATTTAACTCTAGAAGTAATTATCTGGGTAGGTAGCAAGCTGTCTTTCCCCGAAGAGCTCACTGAATTGTTCTCTTAAAGGAGGTCTAGCTCTCTACACTAAGCTGGGGAGTTGATTTACTTATTTATGAATGTGGATAAAAAATCTTTATAATTAAACTTTGTTTTTCAGTGTATGGTACAGTTTTAGTGGCTAAATGGTTAGATCGTGACATCGAACCATGGAGAGAACATCCCAACATTTCTTTGGTCATTCGGGTTGTGGACAGCCCCAGCGATGGACGGAGCGATATAATGGAAATTGTTATCACAATTGAAGATAGAAATGACAACCCGCCAGAATGTCAACTCTACAATTATCGGTATTAATTTTCACATTTGGATAATTATATTTGCACTGAATTCATTATGATTTATTCTCTTTAAAAGCATGCTGAAATAGGAATCGCTTGCTTCTTGTTAGTAGAATATCTGCCGGGAACAGGCATGTAGCCGGGGGGCTTAGGGGGCTTCAGCCCCCCCCCCCGAAATTCTCAGGGTGGTCCGTGAAAAGGCCTTACTGCTACATTATTTAAACTGTTATGTTTATTCATATCATGATCTGATCACCATGCTCATTATATCCTACATTAATGGGGTTATTGGGATAACAATACAAAAGGTTTGCTAGGGTAGACCCTCTTCCACCCAGTCTCAGCCCCCGAACCAAACTCAGCCCCTGAATCAAAATCCTGGCTACGGCCCTGGAACATTCTTAGTACCGTATTTTCCGGGTACTAGATGACCTTTAGGCCTGGAAAATCTTAAGCAAATTTGGTGACAACAATTTAACTCTAGAAGTAATTATCTGGGTAGGTAGCAAGCTTTCTTTCCCCGAAGAGCTCGCTGAATGGCTCTCTTAAAGGAGGTCTAGCTCTCCGTTTCCCACACTGGGCTGGGAGTTGACATTCTTAGTACCGTATTTTCCGGGATACTAGATCAGTGTTTCCCAACCTTTTTGAGCCGGCACACTTTTAACATTTAAAAATCCGGGGGCACACCACCAACCAAAATGACACTCTAACACAGTAAAGAACGGCTGGGGATGGTGACCTGCTGGGAGCAGCTGCTGGGAGTGCGAAGCGGGGGAGGAGCCAGGTCGCGCCATGCCCCCGCCCCCTCACGCTGGCTTCAGTTCTCCCACAGTTTTGCCAGCCTTGAGGGGCAGTGCCAAACCAGCGGTGGTAGAGCCAGCACAATGCTGGCTTGGCACTGCCCCCTCAAGGCTGGCAAAGCTGTGGGGAGCACTGAAGCTGGGGGAGCGGAGCCAGGCAGCGCCATGCCCTCCCCCTCCCCAGCTTCAGTTCTCCCACAGAGGAGAAGCATGAGCGGTGGATGGGCTTCAGTAGACGGGGCTCCTCCTCTGCGCGGCTTCAGCGACGAGGGGTGAGAGTCGTGGCGGGAGTCATGGCGGATTGGAGGCTGGCTGGGGAAACGGCCAAAGGAGGCGGCGCCCCGGCCCCTTCTTCTTTTTCTCCGCTGCCACTCGGCCCTTCCTCCTCCTCTCCCAAGCAGCAGGAGTTCGGCAGGAGGAGGGGAAGGAGGGGGGCAGAGAGCTTTCTCGGGCGCACCTGATGATCGCTCACGGCACACTAGTGTGCCACGGCACACTGGTTGAGAAACACTGTACTAGATGACTTTTTAGGCCTGGAAAACCTTAAGAAAAAGTTGGGGGTAGTCTAGTACAGCAGGTATAAAATTAGAATAATAATAATTAATGGAAAAGAATAAAATCCAACTACCCAGGGCCGTAGCCAGGATTTTGTTTCGGAGGGGGCTGAGTTTGGTTCGGGGGGGGGGGGGTGAGACTGTGTGGAAGAGGGTCTACCCTAGCAAATCTTTTGTATTGTTATCCCAATAACCCCATTAATGTGGGATATAATGAGCATGGTGATCAGATCATGATATGAATAAACATAACAGTTTAAATAATGTACCAGTAAGGCCTTTTCGCGGACCACCCTGAGAATTTCGGGGGCTGAAGCCCCTTAGCCCCGGCTACATGCCTGCAACTACCTTAGGAGGGAGAGAGGAGAAGGAGGGGCGGAGGGAGGGCATGGGGGAGGAGTGGCAGGCCATATTGCCATGGAGACCGGCCGGGGTGATGGCTCGGCGGCGTGCCTGGGATGGGCTTGCTGAGGCATTCTGGGAGCCATAGGAGTCAGGAAACTAAGGCTCCCAGAATGCCTCAGTGAGCACATCCCAGGCACACTGCCGTCCGGGGCTGCAGGGAGTCGTCATCTAGAGGTGCTTCCTTGCACCTTCGGATGATAGTCACTTGCTATTCCTCTGGCATTGACTCTCTCACGCTGTCCACCCCGAGCCCCTCCATGCTAGAGGCATGTGAAGAAGAGACTGAGAGCTTGGTGCCGGCCCGCCTCCACCTTCGGGCCGTACCTTCCCTCTGCTGATGCGTGCACCTTCCATCCAAGAGGGCTAAAGCCCAGGATCGCCAGTGCAATGGCGAGGCGCCAGGAGCTGCCTGAGAAGGCAGGAATCCTTGCTGCCTCGGTGCAGCCGGCGGCAGCCCCTGCTTCAAGGCACGGCCATGGCTCGCTGAACCCAACTAAGGAGTCAGGAAACTACGGAGGCGCTTCCTTGGGCCTAAGGCGAGCCCAGTGGCCTTTGGAGGTGGCGTGCGGCGGGGACCACAGGGACAGCCCAGCGGCAGGCCCGGATTATCCATAAGGCCACACTAGGCCATGGCCTAGGGGCACAAGCCAAGGGGGACGCAGTTCACACGGACCAAAAAAACACAAAAAACCCAAAACTCTCTCTCCCTCAGAAGAGGGCGGGGAGAGCGCTGTAGGGGCGGGAGGGGGAATGGCGCCCCCACTTGCCATCGCCCCCGCCCCCTTGTCAAGGAAGGAGGGCGCGAGGAGGTGGAGGTAAGTCCCTGGGGCCGCTGCCGGGCATGCGCGGCACCCAGGAACATGGCGGAGGAGGCAGAGGCACTCGCGCCCTCCTGCTGCGCATGCCCGGCAGCGGCCCCAGGGTAGAAGTTGATTCGGGCGTATCTCCAAATGGTGGCCTAGAACGCAAAAGGGGATAATCCGGGCCTGCCCAGCGGCCATCACCCCCAGCTGGTCTCCATTGAAAGCGTAGTCATCTTAAATGGCGAGTATATCCCTAACTCTGTATTTTGTGTTGAAAAGTTGGGAGGTCATCTTATAGCCCCAGTCGCCTTGTATTCCGGAATATACGGTATTTCAAGTAATCTTATTTCATGTTTGAGTAGTAATGACACTATTAAAGGAAAATAGTAGAAACAAGTCAATGGCCAAAAGCAATTGTGGAAAAAGTAATATTTTAACAAGGTAACCTGCTAGGATTGTCAAAATGTGACACTTCCTTTTTTGTTCTACTGTTCCTTGAATCCTCTTCATAATAAAGACACTTCGCATGGAAGATGAAGATTTCCGGGGTTTGTAGTAAGCCAGGCCTGCCCAACAGGCGGCCCGGGGGCCGCACACGGCCCTCCAGCCCCTTGGATCCGGCCCTCCTACCCTCCTGCAAGAAATCAGCTGTTTTTTAATTTACAAAATTGAAAAATTGTAGTGGCGGCACAGCTGTCCGCCATTACCTGTCCCGGCTCTTCAGCAGACAGGAATGAGCCAGGACAGGAAATGACGCCGCGGAGCCAAAGGACTACAAGTCCCAGCTTCCCCTCCGCGCGCCATTTCCTTTGACTAGAAGAGTACAAGAAGTACTCTTCTGCTGTGTCTTCGGCTCCTGCCTCTGTGTTCGCCTCTCGTGCTCCGGCCCTGGATCCTCGTTGGAAGAGAGAAGCCGGGCCGTAGCAAGGCTGTGTGGAGCTCCGTTTGGGCACCAGTCGTTTGGGAAGGATACCGAACTAAGGTAGGCTGAAGCAGAGGGCTATTTTGCTGGGGTGGGCGTTCCCCTTCCTTCGTTCCTTCCTTCCTTCCTTGCTTGCTTGCTTTTATTCTTGCTTTTATTTTATTTTTATTTTTTATTTTTATTTTTATTTTTATTTTTATTTTTATTTTTATTTTTATTTTTATTTTTATTTTTATTTTTATTTTTATTTTTATTTTTATTTTTATTTTTATTTTTATTTTTTATTTTTATTTTTATTTTTATTTTTATTTTATTTATTTCCTTTTATTCTTGCATTTATTCCTCTCTCATTTCTTCCCTCTATCCATCTTCCTTCCTTCCTCTCTTCCTTCCTTTTATTATTTTCTTTCATTTTTATTTATTTTCACACTGCGCCCCCCGCCCCCCCCAGGTGATCAGTGACCGGAATTCCGGCCCTTGGGCCGGTAGAAGTTGGACAGCAATAAAAACCCAAAGTTCTGCCTTAGACCATATTCTAATTTATTTTACCAGTCTTCATTATGCCTGACACTCCTTCCTATGGTAACATCTTGCATCTTGTCTCAGGGGCCCCATCAGAGATTTCTCTTCATCTTGCCCATTTCCCTGCTTTTTACAAAGTAGCTTCCCCGTTGGCTGATATCTATATATATATTAAAATGCTCTGGCCGTAAATAGTACCTTAAAAACAAAAGAACCCACTGAAGGAAATCACACCAAATTTGGCCACACAACGCCAAACAGTCCTAGGTGTGACCAACATTCTGAAAATTTTAAGAAAGCAAAGACAATAACTTACGAATCCCAAAACAGTTGGGAGACTACATTTCCCAACTTGCCCCACGCCCAAGGCGGCCGGCGCGTGCAAGGTGGTGCTTGGCTGGCTCCCGCTAATGCATCGCTGCCGCCACTGGCTGAGAAAGAGGGAGGGAAGAAGAAAAGGAGAGAAAGATAATAAAGGAGGAAGAGGAGGCTTGGAAGCGGAGGAGGAAGATAAGGGGGGGGGCAAGGAAATGGAGGAAGCCGCAGCAGTTTGTTCCTACTGGGAAGAGAATGATTTTATCTCTTCCTCTTGTCTCTGCATGCTGAGTTGACTTGTATAAACTACTTTTGCACTCTAAACTCAGGCCCTTTCTACGCTGCCATAACATCCAGATTATCAAAGTAGATAATCCACATTGTTTGCTTTGAAGTGGATTATATGAGTCTACACCTCCATCTAATCCAGTTCAAGGCAGATAATCTGAATTTTATATAGCAGTCTAGAAGGGGCCTCGGGTCTCTTCCGCACAGCTGAATAAAATCCGAGATTGTCTGCTTTGAACTGGAATATATGGCAGCGTGGACTCGGATAACCCAGTTCAAAGCTGATATTGTGGTATTTTCCACCTTGATATTCTGGGTTATATGGCTGTGTGGAAGGGCCCAGAGAAGGACTTTTCACTGCCATGATTCAGTGGTATGGCCTTCACACTTTCATGTGTCAATTGGAACATATTTATTTATTTATTTATTTACATTCTGCTCTTCTCACCCCAAAGGGGACTCAGAGCGGATTACAGGTACACATACTTGCAGAAAATCCCTGCCATTTCACAAACACACATATAGACGAACAGAGGCCAACTCTGGCCACCGGGGGAGCTGATGCACTCCTCATCTCTCAGCGTTCCCAGCGTCCCTTGTTGTTCCTTCCGCATTCCCCAGCGTTCCTGGAGTTCTTTCATGGCCTCATAATTCAGTCAAAATTTGCCTCCCCACTTAATGTGGTACCTTTATCTCCTACTTGACAGATGCAACTGCCTTTTGGGCTGCAAAGGTTAACAGCAGGGTACACTTAAAGGTCGAGCACCCACCTCGACCGGGCAGGCCTCGAACTCATGACCTACTGGTCAGAGAGATCTTATGCAACTGACACTTAGCCAGCTGCGCCACATTCTCAGTACAAACATAGCTGTTTGTAAAGCTTTTAAAAAAAATAAGCAGCTGTTTGACTTCTTTTATATTGCTACTTGTTTGTATTTCTTCTCTTATTATTTATAATTTTATTATGATTATGATTCACTTATAATGTGTGGTGTCAGATATTTGTCGTTTGTGTGGTTTTAACAGTGTTTCGTGTAAATTTTCAGCTACAAGGACAGGTGAGATATAAATGGAGGTTTTATTATTATAATCATAATAATGAAAAAAAAGAATATTATTATTGTAAACTATTCAAATGCCAGAAATATGTTATGGGCATTGCCCCTTTTTTAAAAATAGGGTGACCATTCCTGAAACGGAACTTCCTGGATCAATAATAAATTTAAGGGATTTCTGTCAAGACATTGATGCTGAATCGCCAAACAACTTGTTTAATTTCACTGGGCTGTCTGGAATTGGAAGTAATAAATTTACACAAGACCCGCCTGGCTCTGGGAACCTCCAGGTAAGCGAACGAGCCTACTGCATTGTTGCCATTCAACTTGACGAAGGAAATGTTATGGTGGGTACTTAGAAAAGTGGTCCAAACAACTGGAGTGCAAAGCACAAGGAAAGCAAGGTCCAAAAGTCATGAAGAATATCACAAATATATAATCTCAATTAGGTAATATAAGCAAGCCCGGATTACCCATAAGGCCACCCTAGGCCAGTGTTTTTCAACCTTTTTTGAGCTGCGGCACATTTTTTACATTTACAAAATCCTGGGGCACACCACCCACCAAAATGACACAAAATGACACTCCAACACAGTAATACATAGAGTTAATATGTTTTTTAATGTATTTATACACTCAGTGGGAAACCTGGACCTGTTTTGATGAACACAACTTAGATATCCTGGCAGGAATGGCAGAAAGACACAAACTTCCCACACAGAACTCCCATAACCAAGAGAAAGTACTGTAAGAGTTTGGTGGGCATTGACCTTGGGTTTTGGAGTTGTAGTTCACCTATATCCAGAGAGCACTGTGGACTCAAACAATGTTGGATCAGGACCAAACTTGGCATGAATACTCAATATGCCCAAATGTGAACACACATGGAGTTTGGGGAAAATAGACCTTGACATTTGGGAGTTACAGTTTTCTGGGATTTATAGTTAACACACAATCAAAGAGCATCCTGAACTCTTGCAACAATGGAATTGAACCAAACTTGGCATATTGAACTCTCATTACCAACAGAAAGTACTGAAAGGGTTTGCTTGGGAATTGACCTTGAGTTTGGAAGTTGTAATTCACCTACACCCAGAGAGCACTGTGGGCAGGAGGGGGAAGAAAGGGTATTGGAGGTTCCAATTTCCCATGGCACACCTGATGATCGCTCCCGGCACACTAGTGTGCCACGGCACACTGGTTGAGAAACACTGCCCTAGGCCATGGCCTAGGGCGGCAGCCATGGGAGGGCAGCAGATCCAAACCCCCAAAATTAAAAAAAAAATTAAAAAAATTTTGAATCCGAACTTCGGGCGCTTGCTTCTGCGCCTGTGCAGTGAAGGAAGGAGGGGCGGGGCCGGCGCGAGCGAGGAGGAGGCGGGGGAAGCCACGCCAGACGTCCTAGGGCGGGACTTCCCTGCTCCTTCTCCCTCACGCCGGCTCTGCCCTCCTTCCTTCAGTGAAGGAAGGAGCAGTGCCCGCCCACGCGAGCAAGAAGGAGCTGGGGTGGAAGTCCCGCCGCCCCTAGGGCGTCTGATGTGGCTTCCCCCCACTGCCTCCTTGATCGCTCGCGCAGGTGGGCACTGCTCCTTCCTTCACTGAAGGAAGGGGCGCCTGTGCAAGCGAGGAGGCGGCGGGGGGAAACCACGTCAGATGCCCTAGGGGCAGGACTTCCCCCGGCTCCTTCTCCCTCACGCCGGCTCCGCCCCTCCTTCCTTCAGTGAAGGAAGGAGCGGCGCCCACCCAGGCGAGCAAGAAGGAGCCGGGGGGAAGTCTCACCGCCCCTAGGGTGTCTGACGTGGCTTCCCCCTGCCGTCTCCTCGCTCGCACGGGCGGGCACCGCTCCTTCCTTCAGTGAGCGAGGAGGCGGCGAGGGGAAGCCACGTCAGACAACCTAGAGGCGGGACTTCCCCCCGGCTCCTTCTCACTCATGCCGGCTTCACCCCCGCAAACGCCTCGCCCTCCTCAAGCGGCCTTGCCCCCCCGGGGGCGGCACTTACAGAGTGTTGCTTAGGGCACCACAAAACGTTAATCCGGGCCTGAATATAAGTAGGTACAACAGATTAATCAAAAAGCCATACCGCCCGAAGTTCATGTCGCATTCATAAACATTCACAATGTAGAAAGGACACAGGGTACGGTGAATCCTCAATGTATAACAGAGTGCAAATATGCGGGATCCACACACATAAAGTCTTCGACGTTGAGTATTTATGTCACAGTGGATAGGCAACAGAAATATAGAAGTTTAATTCCCCATCGGCCCAAAAACTGTTCGAGTGAATAATGAAACTCTCATTCAATTCACAAGGTAAATATATATCTTTGTATTGAATTGTATTTAACAATAACTGGCAAAACATCGAAAAACAACAGCCATCACAGCTACCTTTCTAAACATCCTTTCCTCACAGATATTGAATCCCAACTGACAAATCCAACTGTCACTTTGTAACTGACAGTCCTCAAGGTTCCATTTAGCAGTCTTGAGACAGCGCCATCTGGTGTCAAACATGTCACACTGCAGGTCATCTCAAACTGCGAAAATATATCTTGTGCTGACTCATGAATTGCTATTCAAAATGCAATAATCTGACCTCCTCCTTCATGAGCAACCCAAGTACACACATAACTTATAATAACAATATCTTCTTACAAAATACATTTAATTTACAATTAGTCAATGCTTTTGTAAACATATCAGCCATATTCTTGTGTTTTCCTTTTAAATACACACTTGCAACCAATTACCTTTACATCTTTGGTTACATCTGCTTGTTCTAAAACATTTATTTATTTATTTATTTATTTATTGTTCCTTCTTATATTCCGCTCCTCCCAGCAGGCTCGGGGCGGATCACAACATAAAACCCGGCTAACATGAGCATTCATGTTGCCGTACAATAAAAACATAAAACATACAACATTGGTCCCGAGATTAACAATTTAAAGAATGAAGTGAATCAAATTCCTTCTTCATTGCTTTTACCCAACAATCACGTTCATTTTTCGGTCTACGTAATGCTTCAGCGTAAGAATTAGGATCTTTCCACTCTATACTTCCTATTTGCGTGACTTGGTACTTGGCTGGTGGAATTCCTTTAGTGATACGCGTGGATCTCCTAGGAATCTCATCCTTAGTCTCCTCCACATCCCTAATCTCCTCTTGACAATGTCCATCAACCTCTGTTACAGATTTGGACACTAAGTCAGAGTTTGTGGCGCAAAAATCATGAAAATTACTTTCTTCAGATTGTTCCTTGCTTTCTTCCACATTTGCCTCATCTAATACCTCTACAACTTCAGATTCATTCTTTACTCTAGAAACACTTGGGGTTATGAACACTTCAGTGTTCGCAGATGAATTCTATCCCAATGAGTATTATTTTCGAACTTTACAGTTCTGGAGACTGTGATCTTCTTCCCTGGAGAAGAGCCATTCCAGAATCTATAGCCTTTCATTCCACCATCATATCCAATAAATTGCATCTTTACCCAATGCTGATCTCTTTTGTCTCTTTGCTGTATAGGAATTAAGACATTTGCATGCGCACCAAATACTTGAAAATGATCCACCTTTGGATGTCTTCCATAAAACAAATAGAATGGGATTTCATTTACACTGAGGTCCATAACCTATTCAGCACGTAATTGGCAGTGTTAGCTGCTTCTGCCCAAAAACCTTTGGACATTTGTGCATCCTCAAGCTTTGATTTTACCATGTTTTGAATTACACCTAAATGACGCTCCTCATAATTCCATTTTCTTTTGATACACACGGATTTGTTTTCCTATGCCAAATTCTTTATCCTTAAAAAAAATTCTTAAGTCTTTCATTCACAAATTCACCTCCTCTATCAGATTGAACTTGTTTAACAGTCAAATCAGGAAATTGGTTCTTCACAAAATTGTACCATTCAATAAATTTTTCATACACCTGAAATTGGATAAACGAAACCAAATCGAGACCTATCATCTACTATTACTAGTAGAAATACATTCCCTCCAATACTCTTTGGAAAAGGTCCAGCTAGATCCATGTGCACTAACTGTAACTTAGTTGTTACTCTATCACTCCTTTTGGCAACAGGATAAGCCTTTAACTTTGTTTTGTTACAGACAGCACACTCTAAATAATTTCTGCATTCTGGTATTTGAATGCCTACTAGCTGTGCAGTCTTTCTAATCATATTATAGTTCATGTGGCCAAACTTCCTGTGTAGCATGTGCAGACATCTGTCACCATGCAGAGGTTTCCCTTCCAAACTCTGAATACTATTTGTAGACATTTTATTACTAGCATTCATTCTATAGAAACCATTTTGAAATTTTACTTCCTTATACATACCTGTATTTTTATTACTCATTTTACATAACTCCCTTCAAACACAATGGATAAACCATGGTCTGCAAGTTGTTTCACCCTAGAACATTGTGTTCTAGCTCAGGAACTAAATAAACATTGTCTAACTTTAGACTAAAGTTGACCAATTTCAACTTCTCCCTTTGCTAAAACCTTGCACCTTTGACCATTGGCTAGACTCACACAACTTTGCATAGAACCAGATAAAGGTTCCTTCTCTGCTAACAATTTACTATCCATAACAAAACTCTTTGCACTCCCAGAGTCTATAATCCAGGGTACCTGAGGAATAAAATCATTGTTACATTGTAAACTCATCAACAGACAGCCTGAATCAGAGTCTTTTCTTGAATTGTTGATCTGTTCTTTCTTGCTCTGTGTTGATTCACTCTTCTTAAACTTGTTCTGATTGTCTAGCTTTGTGTCCTCTTTTATTACAAATGTAACAGATGATGTCACACTGGATTGTCTCTTTCCTCTTCTTATTGAAGCCTTTGTTGACCGTCTTCTCCGTTGAAAGTTGCTGGGCATTTCTTCTGTAACAAGCCCAGTTCTCCAATCTAGTCAAAACTAAGTCGAAGTTGATGTCCTCTTCTTTCACAGATTGCATGGAGTCAATGAATGAGTTGTAGCTCTGCCCCAAACTGCTTAGTAGAATTAAGCCTCTCTGATCTTCTGTAAAATTGGTGCCCCTTGCTGCTAAATCATTAAATAGGCTCAGCATTTTACTCAAATGAGTCTCTCTGGCACAATCTTCCATTGACAGAAGCTTCAGTGAAAACAGTTCTCTGCTCAATAAAACCTTTGAGCCTCCAGTAGCCTGCTGATACAGCTTTTCAAGCCTTTTCCAACAGTCAGCAGCTGTTTCTTCCAGAGCTAAATATGTGAGGTGCCTATCGTCAACTGACAGGATGATGGTAGCCCTTGCCTTGCCATCTTTCAACCTTTCTGCATCAGAAATAGGTCTATGTGTTAAGCAGGATAGCAGCTCCTCCTTTGCCAAAACTGCTCGCACTTTGGTAGCCCATATTAAATAATTTGAGCTGCCTCTGAGTTTTTCTAAATGATGCTGTGCTCCAAATAATGCCATCTTTCTTCACACTACAGATGCTCCTGGCAAAAATTCACTTCAGTTTTTTTCTCTAACACTGAGGTAAACAGCGACTTCTGCTGCAATTTACAGTGTTATTCAAAAACCTTTTCTATGAATTATGGGTTATGTAGTATCTCTGTTCCTCTGCAATTCTGGATTCTGTGTTCTGGGTTCTGGGATCTGGGCCCATAACCTCTTCGGCGTTGAGTATTTATTTTCCAGCGGATAGGCAACAGAAATATAGAAGTTTAATTCCCCATCGGCCCAAAAACTCCAGTCTCTGTTCGAGTGAATAATGAAACTCTCATTCAATTCACAAGGTAAATATATATCTTTGTATTGAATTGTATTTAACAATAACTGGCAAAACATCGAAAAACAACAGCCATCACAGCTACCTTTCTAAACATCCTTTCCTCACAGATATTAGATCCCAACTGACAAATCCCAACTGTCACTTTGTAACTGACATTCCTCAAGGTTCCATTTAGCAGTCTTGAGACAGCGCCATCTGGTGTCAAACATGTCACACTGCAGGTCATCTCAAACTGTGAAAATATATCTTGTGCTGACTCATGAATTGCTATTCAAAATGCAATAATCTGACATAAAGTCGATGGTCCAAGATAAACAAAAGGGTCCAAAATCAGCGAGTCCGCAAAGCAGGAAATATCCCCAACGAGAGAGGCTGCAAAGGCAGGCGGCGGGCTGGAAAGGCTCCAACGCGAAGTCGAACCTGATGGACGCGGAGGGAGAGAGTAGGTCCCTCCCGACAATGGAGGCTTGAAAGCTCAAGCCGACTGCACGCTGTTGCTGTTATTCTTGGCCACAAAGCCGTTTCGCCATAACTGGCTTTCTCGGGGCGTAATTCAATATTAGAAGGGCGCCCAATGCATCAGGATTGTTCCGGATTAACCTGGACGTCGTGAGGGGGTGTCAGAAGGGTCGCCATGGACCTCCAGAAAACACGGTATTTTCTGTTGGTCATGGTGGTTCTGTGTGGGAAGTGTGGCCCAATCCTATCCTTGGTGGGGTACAGAATGCTCTTTGATTGTTTATGAACTATTAATCCCAGGCACTACAACTCCCAGATGTCAAGGTCTATTTCCCCCAAACTCCACCTGTATTCACATTTGGGCATATGGAGTATCCATGCCAAGTTTGGCCCAGATCTATCATTGTTTGAGTCCACAGTGCTCTCTGGATGTAGGTGAACCAGAACTCCCAAACTCAAGGTCAATGGCCACCAAACCATTGTTAGTTTTTTCTATTGGTCATGGAAATCTGTGTGCCAAGTTTGCATCCGAGTCCTTGGCCATATCAAGGGCCGCTCGGCTCCTGGGGCCATCCCTCCCCATGAGGTGAAACTCTGCACATGCTCTGTGGACCCCTTACCGCCCCGCACCCCCAACGGGGGGGGGGTTCTTCGGCGTCGAGTATTTATGCCACAGCGGAATAGGCAACAGAAATATAGAAGTTTAATTCCCCATTCGGCCCAATAAACTCCAGTCTCTGTTCGTGTAAATAATGACACTCTCATTCAATTCACAAGGTAAAAAATATAACTTTGTATTGAATTGAATTTAACAATAATAAGCTAAGCATGGAAAAACAACAGCAATAACAGCTACCTTCCTAAACATCCTTTCCTCACAAATATTTAATCCTAACTGTCCTCTTCAACAGACAATTCCCAACAGTCCTCTTCAACGGACAAATCCCAACTGACAAATCTTAACTGACAAATCCTCAACATTCCATTCATCAGTCCCGAGACAGCGCCATCTGGTGTCAAACATGTCACACTGCAGAAAATACATCTTGTGCTGACTCATGAATTGCTATTAAAAATGCAATAATCTGACAGGGGTGTCTGGCCACTCCTCCTCCCCACTTTGGCTTGGAAGGCCTCCTCCTTGGTACTATGGGAGGGAGAAAAGGAAAGGAAGGAAGGAGGGAAAGGAAGGAGGGAAGGGAGGGAAAGAAGTAAACTTGGCTCACCCCTTCGTTCCTTCCTCCCCCCTCCCCGCCCATTATTAGGAACTGTGGCAGTTGAAGTCCCAAACACTTGGAGGGCACAAGCTTGCTCCGGCCTGGTTCAGAACATACCCCCTCCCCTGCCACCGCCTTGAAGAAAGGAAGGTAGGAGCTAAGGAGAGCAGCCTTTCCACCTGCCTGAACTCTTCCCTCCACCTCCTCCCTACCTCCTTTGTCGAGGGCAAGGGAATGCAGGGAAAGAGTCAGAAGGGGCAGAGGCAGCGCTGTTCCAGCGCAGGGAAGAAGGCCTGGGCCCCACAGCGCCCTGGCTCCGGCCACCGGTGGTGAGGAGGAGGAGGAAGAGGAGGAGGCCTCACTCGCCTCAGAGTCATGTGTCCTATGCGGTGCGTGCGGTGCTCCAGATTGGCTGGGGCGCGCGCGCATGCTTAGGAAGATCTGCGTTGCTCCTATCTGTGTTGTGGGTGAGCGGCGCGCATGCCCCGTGCTGCCCAGCCAATCAATTTTTTTTGTTCTCTTCGTTGGGGGGTTGAGGAGAGATGGGCCCCGTACGCATGTGCAGTATTTCCGCACATGCGCCGTTCATCTTTGGCGCAGGGGATCCCGGGAAGTGTAGTCCCCTAGGTTTTTTGGGTTTTCGTAGTGTTTTGTTGTTGTTGTTTTTTTAGAATTTTCCGGGTGCTGGACACACCTTGTACCGTGCGGGGTTTTGTGGCCTAATTTGGAGTTTCTGCGTTGTGTGGTTTTTTTGTTTTTAAGCCTAGAATCACGACATGTATTACAACTGATTATAACTAGTCAGATAGGAAGCACATTTCTTAAAAGCTGGTATAACTGTTCTCTAAATGTGGGCAAGGTGTGTTTCACCAAACCACAAATGCCAGGATTCCATAGGACAGTGATTTTCAACCAGTGTGCCGCGGAACACTAGTGTGCCGTGAGAGAACATCAGGTGTGCCGTAGGAAATTATTTTTGAACTTCATTCATATATAAACTATAAGCCGCATCTGTCCCTGTAAGAAATGGAACCATAGCACTCTCGCGTCACCTAAGAAGTGACGCGGGAGTGCTATGGTCGCGCCATCTTGGATTCGCTCAGACGTGGCTAAACAAAGTTGGAGTTAGTGCTGCAGCTGCGCATCAATTTGGGATCACAGCAAGACAAGCGAGTGACAGTGATGGAGAAGTTTTTGAGAAGGGAAAATGCAAATGCCGAACAGGGCCCTGGACAAAATTATGACACACATGAAGGTCCTAATATGAGTGGTGGACAAAATAAAAAAGAAAAGACGGTGGGCTCGAGGCAATACAGCGAAAGCTATCTTTCATTTGTTTCCACACTAAGTGAGTGTATAAATGAATTTAAAAACATCTATATATATAAAAAGAGAGAGTCCGTTTTTGACGCTTATGCACGGACACACCATAACACCCAGACCCTCAAAACCCACCACGCACATTTCAACAGACCAACACCTACAATCGTGGCACAAAAAAAACCCAAAGCATAACTCCTAAGACCCCTAAAACCGGCCCTCAAAAAACCCCATACAAACCTATGGAGGGATCCGGCACACCAAAAAGGCGCAAAAACCACTTCCTGTCCCACAAATAACACTCCCCCGGAAGTTGTCCCTCAAAAAAAAACCCGGCAGGAAACACATACCTAAAACACTAACAGACAGTTCGTAGCCTTCTCCCTCTCCTCCGCTGCCTCTCTTCCGCTCCCAGCAGAGGACCGTGAGGGCCACTTTAACAGGAGGAGCTGAGGGACGTGCGCCCGACCACAGCAGCGGTCTCCAACGCAGCCCTCCTCCCTCGAAGGTCACTCTTCGGCCCACCCTGTGGCTAGGAAGTGACGAGGGGGAGCGATGGCGGCAGCGCCATGGCTGCTCTTCCGGCCCCTTTTCACTCTCCTCCGCCGCCTCCGTGCTGCTCCCTGAAGAGGAGCACGAAAGGGACCCCCGCGCGATCGCTCTCCCTTCGCCCTTTTCTTCTGGAAGCGGAAGAGAGATCGGCCGAGGGCCCCTTTGATCCTCCTCTTCAGGGAGCAGCACTGAACAGGCGGAGGAGAGCGCAGGTGCCGGAAGAACGGCCATGGCGCCGCCGCCATCCTCCCCTCGCCACTACCCTGCCACAGGGTGGGCCGAAGAGCGACCTTTGCAGGGAAGAGGGCTGCGGTGGAGAACGGTGCTCTGGTCGGGACCACGTCCTCCACCTCCTCCTGCGAAAGGGGCCCGACGGTCTCTCTCCCTTCCCCTCTTCTGGGAATGGCAGAGAGGCACCGGAGGAGAGCGAGAGGGCCATCAGGAACCAGAACAAACGGACAACGAAGACACAGGCAAGCTGACAAAAAACAAAACAAAAAAAACCCCACTACTGCACAAAAAAACACAAACCTACACAAATAAACACAATCATAGACACCAATAGTATATATACACACACATACAAATATATACACACACAAAACCACAAACACATATATACACAAACCCATACATTCACCCACACACACACAAACACCCCAAAAAACACACAGACACAAATAAAAACACACACACAACAATTAAACACACATACAGCCATACATACACACAACCAAACACATATACACACACACAACACACACTCACATCATAACATACCCTTCCATACTGTTCAACATCTCTACATAGGGCACAGCAACGTGCCGGGTTAAGCTAGTATTAACTATATGTATTACTGTGTTAGAGCAGTGTTTCTCAACCAGTGTGCCGGGGCACACTAGTGTGCCGTGAGCGATCATCAGGTGTGCCGTGGGAAACTGGAACCTCCAGGAAGGTGGGGGGGGGGGGAAGAGTCTAGTGTGTTGAAGTATAAAAACCCTAAGAAACCTACCTCGATAAAGGCACAAAATTACAAACACCCCCCCCCCACCCGTTGTCTACTTGGTCTCTCCCTCTCCATGCATTGGGAAGGCCCGCCTCCCTTTCCCCAAGTAGAGACCTCCTCTTGCCTCCTGGGGGTTCTGTGTGGGAAGTTTGGCCCAGTTCTATAATTGGTGGAGTTCAAAATGCTCTTTGATTGTAGGGGAACTATAAATCCCAGCAACTACAACTCCCAAATGTCAAGGTCTATTTCCCCTGAACTCCATCTGCGTTCATATTTGGGCATATTGAGTATTCATGCCAAGTTTGGTCCTGATCCAACATTGTTTGAGTCCACAGTGCTCTCTGGATATAGGTGAACTACAACTCCAAAACCCAAGGTCAATGCCCACCAAACTCTTATAGTATTTTCTCTTGGTTATGAGAGTTCTGTGTGGGATGTGTGTGTCTTTCTGCCATTCCTGCCAGGATATCTATGTTGTGTTCATCGAAACAGGCCCAGGTTTCACACTGAGTATATAAATAAATTTTAAAACATATTAACTATATGTATTACTGTGTTAGAGTGTCATTTTGTGTCATTTTGGTTGATGGTGTGCCCCAGGATTTTGCAAATGTAAAAAATCACTGCCATAGGATACGATCATGGTAATTAAAGTGGAAGTACAATCAATGTTCATTTTTAACTATGTTGCAACTGTTGTATCTCTTGTGAGCCACCTTGATATCCAAACTGGGAGAAGGTGAGATAGATTCGTAGACATGAAGAATAGGAATATTCTCAGCTGACATTAGAACAAGGCATGGCCTTTTTCTTTAGCTCAATGTCAACCTTTCTACCTGGAAAAGAGATCTGAAAAACCCGATGACCCTTGAGACTTTGCTTTGAAAGCTATAGCAATCAAATAAAATTATGTTTATTTTGATCCAGTTAATAGGAACTGTGGATCTTGAAAATGAACATCGAACGGAATACAAACTGAATATTGTGGTGCAGGATATTGCTTCGCCTTATTATGCCAGCAAGTATTTCTTTTTTATATATTTCCCTATCGTTTTCCTCTTCTCTTTTAAAAAAACGGTTATACTCAAAATTAGCTCAGAAGTACTACAAAATTAACAACCCAACAACTTTCCTGGATAAGTTGAATATAAACATCGAACATTTCTTCAGAACACCCCAGTTCTAAAATGGTTGATTCTTTTTTTTTATGCTTGAAAATGTAAATTTAAGATTGCAGATTCAGCTACAAGGTAATTTTTTTTCTTTCCTACCATTGCTTCATAATTTTGTTTCACTCATAATTCCTTTCCCCCTGAGACATTTTTAATGAGATCCTGGGTATATCTATATATATAAAAAGATAACTGTCGTCGTAACTCCGAGGTAAACAAAAGAACCGATGAACGAAAACACACCAAATTTGGCAGCAAAACCCCTCACAATGCAAGGTGTGACCAACAATACTAAGAAACATAAAAACAACTAAAAGAACTTACAAACCGGTTAAATTAAAATACCTTAAAAGAGGAGGATGGAGGACGTTTCTGCGCATTGCACTCTGGGAGTTGGAGTTCTTGTCCCCCGACTGGTCTTTAAACCAATGGGACTGAAGGACTCCATTTCCCAGCCTGCCCCGCGTTTCCTCCAGTTTTCATGTGGAGGGAAGAAATCCCACATCCAATCTGGGTTAAACACGCTTGTCTGCCATTAACAAAGCCATTTTGAAATTTCAGAATTTTTACGAATTAATTTTGAAAAATTTCCAGAAATTTTCGGAAGTCAATCATATTTGAAGCGCCAGCGTCCCCTACATCCGAAACAAGTTTTGAACCAATTTTTTTGGATCAGCCAGCCCTAATTTGCATGGTTTTCAAAGGAAATTGCTCTCTAAAATTTCTCCCATATGGAAGACTGTATGGTTATAGAACTCGTGCTTTTCAACCAGGTTCCTCTGGACTTTGGGGAAAGAAATCCAAAGAGTATTTCAAAAAGATGTTACTCCCCAGAATTGGGCTGATAGAAGGGGTCCTTGGAAGAAAGACTTAGCTAAGGCCCTTCCAGATGGGCCCTATATCCCAGGATCAGATCTCAGGTTTTCTGCTTTAAAGTGGACTATATGAGTCCACACTGCCAGATAATTTGGGATAAACGGAAAATTTGGGATCCGATCCTGGGATATAGGACCTGTCTGGAAGGGCCCTCAGATGTCTCCAGTGGGACAGGTGAGAGTATGTCATGAAGCTTAAATCTTTGAGTCGCTTTGAGTCTCTTTTTAAAGAAAAATAAAGCTGGGTACAAATAATAATAATAAGAGCAGCAGCAGCAACCTGACATCTGGCTGCCTATCAGTAATTAATCCTGGGCAAGCAGACTTTTGGACAGGCCGGATCAACACCTTTTGGCGCCCTAGGCCACAGTTTGGAATTACAACCCCCCGCCTCACGCCTCGCCGCATTAGAGAGGCCTATCCCCATCCCCCACCCCCGCTCCCCCTCAGCCCTTCCTCCTCTTCTCCCCTGACATGCATCCACTCACCGCGGAGGCTCCTCCCCGCGCCCGGAATGCGCGCCCGGCGATCCCAAAGAACGACAGGTCCCAGCATGCCCTGCAGCTGAGAGGCTGGCGCCGCCGCCACATCCCGGCAGCCCCCGCGGCCTCGAAGGCGGCTCTGTGGCCTCGCGCTGGGTGCGCGGAGGGCAGCGGCTGCAGAGAGTCGGGGCCTTCCTCCGCCTCAGGAGCCAATTGCGACCAGCATGGGCTGAAGGAAGAGACCTCCCTGGAGTCTTTTCCTTGGAGGAGGCCTCTTCCTTCAGCCCATGCTGGTCGTGATGCTCCTCCTCTTCCTCCTCAGGAGGCAGCAGCAGCCTCCCCATTCCTTCCTCCCTCTTGCCTTGCTTCCTTTTGAGTACCAGGTGGCAAAGAGCCAATCGCGACACGATTTTTAAATTATTTTATAACAAAATTTTTGGGGCCGTGATCTGCGCCCCCTCAGCTCGTGCCCTAGGCCATGGCCTTGTTGGCCCTATGGGGAATCCGGGCTTGCCTTTGAAAGAAAGTCTACATAGAGGGAAAGATTACCTAATTCTCTGGAACCCATAGTATTTTGGACGGAGAAGCCTTGTCAAAAGAGCATCTATATATTTATGTAATCTTCATTATTTCCCTAATTGTTTTATTTACAGAAAATATCTACATTTATGTCAGAATAGGACCAGTCAATGAGTTTGACCCAGTCTTCAATAGTTCCTCGTATGTTTTTAATGTCTCGGAAACAAACATTGGTAAGTAATGGTCATTCTTTGCGCCTGAAGTGGAATATTAAAAACCATCTTCTCCCTTCAAATCAAGGTCATAGTAGCTGAGCCCAGCCAGGTTATTTCGCCACCTGACGCATACAATCCCACAGGTATCTTTCCCTGAGAGAAGAGATACATAGAGACTCGGATCTACTTGTTAGTTCCGACTAGTGTAGACATGTTGACAAATGATAAATAAGAGAATACATAGAGCCGATTGATTCTAGGGGCATTTGCGACCTTGGACTAGCAATCAATTGGATCTAGGCCTAGATAAGTAACAATCCCACACCCCACTTTGAACAAAACATCATGTTATCGTGGTACATGCATTAGGCTAGGCATAGCATTGAAACATGTGAATAAAGAAGAGGGTTGCATCCAAGGTAAGTTGACCTTTCATAGGAATAATTAAGCAATCTTAATTAAGGAATAATTAAGCAAACAGAGTTTTTTTTCACATGCTAAGGTGCCCCATAGTGCCACACACAAACTAGTAGTTTCAACAACCGCTATGTTGGGCTTCACACTACACTAGTCTCTACACTATGGAGTCAGCCAGGCCTGGATGGACACAGCCAGGCTCTAGGCCACTTTGGAAGCCCCGCCCCCGGGCACTGCTGGGCATGCACGGCCCGGAGGGTGGGGCTTCCCTCCGCCTCTTCCTCTGCTGCAATTGCCTTCCTTCAGTCAAGGAAGGCGGTCACGGGGAGGAGGAGGAAGGGAAGCCCCGCCCTCGGGGCGCTGCCACACATGCCCAGCAGCGCCCCGGGGGCGGGGCTTCCTTCTGCCTCTTCCTCGCCACGATCACCTTCCTTCAGTCAAGGAAGGCGGTCACGGGGAGGAGGAGGAAGGGAGCCCCGCCCTCAGGGTGCTGCCGCGCATGGCCAGCAGCGCCCGGGGTGGGGCTTCCTCTGCCTCTTCCTCGCCGTGATTGCCTTCCTTCAGTCAAGGAAGGCGGTCACGGAGGAGGAGGGAGGAAGCCCCGCCCTCGGGCGCTGTTGGGCATGGGGCAGCAGCCCTGAGGGCGGGGCTTCTCCCCGCCTCTTCCTCGCCACGATCGCCTTCCTTCAGTCAAGAAAGGCGGTCACGGGGAGGAGGAAGGGAAGCCCCGCCCTCAGGGCGCTGCTGGGCATGCGCGCGCGGCAGGAGGGCGCCTCTGCCTCCTCCGCCATGTTCCTGTGTGCCGCGAGGGTGATGGCGAGGGGGGGGGCACCAAGGTAATTTTAAATGGTAAGAGAAAATTATTTTGCCCCCCCCCCCCAAACAAACCTGGAACAAGCGCGGAGGTAGAGTTACCAGCCAGCGCGGAGGCGGAGTTTCCAGCATGCATGGAGGCTCCACACATGTTGGAAACTCTGCCTCTGTGTCGGCTGGTAACTCTACCTCCGCGCCTGCTGGAAACACAACAGACGCGGAGGCGGAGTTTCCAGCCGGCACGGAGGCGGAGTTTCCAGCTGGCAGCAGTGCGCCCCTGCAGATCTGGCGCTCTCGGCAGGCGGCTACTCTGCCAAGTGAGTAAGTTCAGGCTGAGAGCCTATTATGCTTGTCTCCATGCACGCACCATTGAAGGAAGAAGAAATCTTCAAAGAAGATGCATGAATTTAATGCAAAGGAGTTTATTTCTGCAGATGGACTGAGCTATTTCAAAGCTGGATATTTTTGACTCTGTTACTTAAGAGTAAATTTTTATTTTTCATTTACTTGGCTTATATTTACTCATTTGTGGATGCACAAAGGGCTGGGAAGTCTGGACAGGACTGCACGCATTCTGGGTTTGCTTTCGTATAAACCGCAACAGAAATGCCCAAGGATTTGCAGTGCATAAAAGCACATTTTCCAAACTCTGGCATTTTAAAACAATAAGAATAGAGCTTATATTAGAAAGGGCTTATATGAAGATTTGTATTTATACTCCTGATTGTTTTTTTTTAATTTTAGAAATGCTCACCTCTCAAATACGTAATTTTCCCAAACCCTGCTTCATTTCAGCTGGAACCGTAATTGGAAATGTGTACGCTACAGATGCAGATTGGCCAGGCACTGAGATATCATATTCAATTTTGACGCTCTTAGATGTATTTTGGATCGATTCTACAAAGGGCAGTGTGGGAATTGTGGCTAAATTAGATTATGAAACACATCGGATTTACACTTTTACAGTACAGGCTTCTGACAATGATGGTAGACTTGCTACAGCATCAGTGAGTAAAATGTTCTTATTTATCTTGATATGCTCTCATCTAAAGGACACAACATCCTTGCCTGTTTCTGAATAAAACAGTAAAGCTACGAGACATTTAAGCATGCAGGGGAGATATGTATGGAGCTTTTGGGTACTGTGAGAGTCCATTTACGAATACCCACTAGGCCTGGGCAATCCATGGTTCTAAATGGTTCTAAAGCACTTATAAAACTAAAGTTCTGGTGGTGAACATTTCAGAACTCTAACAAAACTTTCAAAATTTCACCAGCACCACCTAGTGTTCACCACCAGAACTTTAGCAACACTGTAGAGGCAAAGCACCAGCGCCACCTAGTGTTCACCACTAGAACTTCAGCAACACTGTAGAAGCAAAGCACCAGCGCCACCTAGTGTTCCCCACCAGAACTTTAGCAACACTGTAGAAGCAAAGCACCAGCGCCACCTAGTGTTCACCACCAGAACTTTAGCAACACTGTAGAAGCAAAGCACCAGCGCCACCTAGTGTTCACCACCAGAACTTTAGCAACACTGTAGAAGCAAGGCACCAGCGCCACCTAGTGTTCCCCACCAGAACTTTAGCAACACTGTAGAAGCAAAGCACCAGCGCCACCTAGTTTTGACCACCAGAACTTTAACAACACTGTAGAAGCAAAGCACCAGCGCCACCTAGTCTTCACCACCAGAACTCTAGCAACACTGTAGAAGCAAAGCACCAGCGCCACCTAGTTTTCACCACCAGAACTCTAGCAACACTGTAGAAGCAAAGCACCAGCGCCACCTAGTTTTCACCACCAGAACTTTAGCAACAGTGTAGAAGCAAAGCACCAGCGCCACCTAGTGTTCACCACCAGAACTTTAGCAACACTGTAGAAGCAAAGCACCAGCGCCACCTAGTTTTCACCACCAGAACTTTAGCAACACTGTAGAAGCAAAGCACCAGCGCCACCTAGTTTTCACCACCAGAACTTTAGCAACACTGTAGAAGCAAAGCACCAGCGCCACCTAGTGTTCACCACCAGAACTTTAGCAACACTGTAGAAGCAAAGCACCAGCGCCACCTAGTTTTCACCACCAGAACTTGAGCAACACTGTAGAAGCAAAGCACCAGCGCCACCTAGTGTTCACCACCAGAACTTTAGCAACACTGTAGAAGCAAAGCACCAGCGCCACCTAGTGTTCACCACCAGAACTTTAGCAACACTGTAGAAGCAAAACACCAGCACCACCTAGTGTTCACCACCAGAACTTTAGCAACACTGTAGAAGCAAAGCACCAGTGCCACCTAGTTTTCATCACCAGAACTTTAGTTTTGTAAGTACTTTAAAACCATTTAGAACCATGGATTGCCCAGGCCTAATTACCCACTATCAAATGTCAACATTGAATGTTATTCTTTGTCTTGCCCAGTCTTAAATATTGTGTCAAACAGGGCCTTAGACAAGCCTTCCCTTCCAACATGTCCTGGTATAATTAATTGAATCTGAGATTTGAAGCTGGGGCATTTGAAAAAATGAGTATATGGGCCCTTGCACGGTCCACGCCTTGGTTACCTCTAGACTGGATTACTGCAATGCACTCTACGTGGGGCTACCCTTGAAGACGGCCCAGAAACTTCAATTTGTCCAGCGATCAGCCAGATTAATAGCTGGGGCAAGTTACAGGGAGCGGTCAACCCCTGCACTGCACTGCCATTTATTTTCCGGTCCCAATTCAAGGTACAGGTGATCACCTATAAAGCCCTAAATGGTTTGGCACCTGCCTACCTTCGTGACCAGATCTCCCTCCCTCCCTTCAGGTGACTGTGAATGTTCTAGAAGAGAATGACGAACCACCCATTTGTTCACCCAATTCGTATCTGCTGGAGGTTCCAGTGGACCTGGCATTTGGAACTAACATTAATGGCTTCAGAGTTACATGTGAGGACAGGGACTCAAGTCCCAACTCATTCCGTTATTCTATTAATTCAGGTACTTTGCTTTTGGACTCTTGATTTTTACTCTGTCATTGGTTGCTGATCACCATCACTAAACAGGCACAGAGGAGGGGCGGTGCCTCTTCCTGGACGCCAACGGGATGGCCTTCCGCCATCTCCGCACCTCCCCCTGCCCCACCCAGACCAGGCCACGCCCAAGCCCCCGCCCCACCGCACCACGCCCTCCTCCAAGAGCTGGCCCGCAGGCTCCGCCTACAGCCATGACCTCTCCAGGTGACACTCAATCACCCCCCTCCCACGCCCCTCCCAAGGGCACCGCACACCACCACGGGGGCAGCCAGGGCCCCCCCGCCCCTCCTCCGCACCTGCTCCAGTTTTTGGGGGGGGGTGCTAAAATTATTTTCGCCTACCATGTAAAATTACCTTGGGCCACCTTTGTGTGCAGTAGTAGTCAATTCAGCTCTATTTTTTAAAGGTGGAAGGCGTTCATTGGGGGCAGGGAAGGCATGTAAAATGGTTGTGTCATGAATCCGCCCTGAATCAATTGATGAAGTAGATGTGTTTATTAGGCTTGGTTGATCAAAAAAAAAATCATGGTTCTAAAATTAAAGGGGGGGGGGGTTTATTAGTAATAGAAATACTTGCAAAAATTTTCCAAAAATTTCTGAAATGTAACGTAATTAATAATGAAATTTGTTATTAGTTCTTATTCCAGCGCATGCGCACAGCAGGAAAACACTACAGGGCTGACATCACAGGCAAATCAAGGGGGAAACATTTCCCTTCACTTCTGGAGTGCAATTCACTGGAGCTGAAGATTTATAGCATATAGAAATGGTACCACCAACTTACACAAGTATGAGATTCTTGTAACAGGAATATATCAACCTTCTCCAAAATTGCTTTTTAGGGTGACTTATAGCGTATCACAGAGCTGTGCCTTTCCTTCCTGGCAGAAGGGGCTTGGACTGGATGCCCTTTGGGGGGTCCCTCCTATGCCTTGGATTCTGTGGCATGGTGATGACGATGATGAAGTGGGCTGGGTGGCCACCTGTGGGGAGGGCTTTGCTTGTGCCTTCCTACATCAAAGCAGAAGGGGGTTGGGCTGGGTGCCCAACTCTAGGAGTCTATTATTATTATTGGGCAGGGGCTGTGTAATGAATGGGAATATCCCTGCAAAGACGATAGCACACAGCGACTCGGTCCTACAAGATTTATTTCCAGGTATCATAACCTGTGAAGCCAGATCTGCCTTTCCCAGAACCAAACACAGTTTATATACAGTCCCCGCCTCCAACATCTGTCCATCATCCCAAAGACCCAACCCCCCTGGCATGCAATGCCCAGCAGAAGTTGCATCATCTCCCCTTTGACCCAGTAGTTCCAATGTCCAATGGATATTCCAGCATATTCTCTCTGAGTCAGCATTATGCAATGCAGTTCTTCTCATGTTGGTGTGGTGTGGCTCCAGCCTCCCAAGGCCAACACCTGGAGATGTCTTATCTGGTGAGCAGAGTTAAGAGACTAAAGCAAATGCAGGCAGGTCAAGGAATCAGAGCAACACCAGCTCAGATTCATGAGCCTGACATAATACTCTTCCCCCTCCCCCCCCTGTGGAAGAGAGGATCCAAAATACTTCTAATATCTAAATCTTATCCTAGCGCTAAACAAATTCGTAACTAATTCTATAACACACAATTCTATATCACAGCCCTCTTCAGTGAAACACCCCCTTGGACAAAGCCTTGCTATACACTTCACATACTAACCCGGAACTCCCCCACACATCAAATAACCAAACATCTCTCTTACAAATGCTCAGCTTGTTCAAGGCTAAATCCTATCCCTTACTACCAAAACCTAAAACAACCCCGTCACTTCACTGCCATGGCAAAAAGGGACTTACCTACAGAATCACACTGCCCATGCAACTATTTATCATTACAAATCCCAACAGTCTAGTGCACAGGGACAAATCAACTGCGCATCCGTTACCACACGACCAAGACTCCAAGCCTCATAACTCCCCAAAACCTTCCACTGCCAAACGCAGGAGGCACCAGGGACAGAACTACACCTCTAACCAAGTCACTCCCCGGGGAACCTAAAGCGACCATACAACTTCACTGGCAAACAACCTAAACCATCCTTTCACAAAACCAAAAAAAACTCTAACAAACTACACCCTTACATGCGACACAGGATCAACTCAACTGTGCCCAACAAATACACAAAGAATCCCACTATCCTTACTGCCCTGGCAGAAGGCACTTGGGAAAACTACAACTTCCACCACTGCATAAGCAGGAGGTCTACAATCCATAATCAACAAGCAATACAAGGGCTACTAACTACCCTGTAACTTAACTCCTCTTGGCTCCCAGCCATGAAACCCCAGAAAATCATAAACTACAAACACCCTCAAAACCCATGACGCAGGGACAAAAACACTTCCAGAAACAACCTTTAACTATTCAGCAAGTACACAGGATTACTCAACTGTGTCAAGTACTCTTATAACCGAAATCTAATACCCTTGCCACCTTAGCAAAGGCACACATCAATCTTTCATGCGATCAAACACACAATCCTAGCACTTTATTACTCTGAACAAACTATAACACCCCCTCACATGGGGAAAAGCACCTAGGAAAACTACAATTCCCACTCTAGCTCATCCTAACTATCGCACACATCCATAAACCAATATAATCCTTACCCAGGAACAACCATCTGGGTCCAGCTAACCCCTCCTCTCAAGGAAGGCAACACAAACTTCCACTCTGATTCTAAAGTCTATCCTCCCAAGGAGAACTCCAACCCTTGAACGCAGGCATGTCCATCTGCGCATAAACAACACATTCACATCATAACTACCATAACTCAGAATAACCCTCCTCCTGGCCAATTCAACAGGAGGCAATACCATACCAAATCAACTCCAAAACCTATCCTCCACCAAACAACCTTCCTGCCGCAATTAACCTCATTGCAGATCCCAACAAGGCTGTACCTATTCCTCTAAACACTGGGACCAAAATCCCTAATACAACAGCAGAATACACATTCTAAATCTCATCCCCATCTAACATTTCTAACAATGAATGCATGTCTAAACATTCCCCAATCATATTACCTACTCATCTTACCCTTTCCAATATACAATCTACATAATACATGTGAGTATTGCATCTACAATAGCAGTTAACCTAAACTCATACACTACTTCCCTCATCAGCATGATTTATTCTCTAAACATCATACCGAGAGAACAAAACCCCTGGCCAAATTAGCCAGCACCAGCTCGGCAAGCCAAGGCTCCAGCAACAGGGCACTCCTAACACCTTCCTTCAGGGGAACAGCCAACGGTCGCCACCCAGTCGCACCAGCCACCATGGATCTCGCCGACTGCTCGACTGGAAACCTCCGCTCAGCCGCCTCATGGCCGATACCTCCTCCATTTCAAGAGGGAAATCCTCCAACAGCAAGGCCCTTCCGCAGCTTTCTCCATCAGCACAACCCATTCCAGACGGCTCTCTCCATTCTCTTCAGGGAGTTCACAAACTTGATGGGAATTCCCACTCACATCCTCAAAACATAGGCACCATAAAGTGGCAGACCAGGCAAGCGCAATTGAGACGCTTTGGAGGAGGGGGTCTTCTGGGCTCTTCCAAGGCTTCTCAGCCGGAGAAGCCTTCTAAAATTTCAATCTCCTTGGAAGCCTCACCCTCCAGGATGGGAGGTATCCTCCCGGCAAGGCATCTTCCTCCAGCTCCGACCCGTCTTCACCATCAGCGACAGGGACTTCCAAACTACCAGTCAGTTGATTTTCCAACACCACTGGCAGCTTCCCCTCAACTTCTGCAAGACAGTCATTGCCAGGGAGCTTCTTCTCTGCAGCAACTTCCACTCTTTCAAGGGACAGCAAAATCACTCCCCACACCAACAAACTTCCCAAGGCCTCTGTAGTTAAAACAGTTTCGCTTTCTCCTTTACTGCAGGCTGGGACATCAAAGGGAAAACATTCCTCTGTCGCTTCTTTCTCCGGAGGCCTGGCTTCCATCTCAGCAGGGCACTTTCCAGTATTTTCGGCCACCCACTCAAACTTACCCAAATTTGGTAAGGCAGCTTCTGCAACTGTTTTCGCCCCACTTCCGAATCCACACACGCTCCATGCCTCTGGCTGGACTTTTTTCCTCTCCGGAGCATCATCAAAACGTCCATCCCCTTCGTCTGGGAGACACATCCATCCTTGGAGACACATCAATCCTTGGAGCCTACCGACTCTCTCTTGCAGAACATCCATTTCCTT
This sequence comes from Anolis apletophallus, assembly GCA_030556195.1. Taxonomy (NCBI): domain Eukaryota; kingdom Metazoa; phylum Chordata; class Lepidosauria; order Squamata; family Anolidae; genus Anolis; species Anolis apletophallus. The sequence continues at coordinate 7,307,859 of JARBWK010000012.1, forward strand.
CTGCAGCACACTCACATCATGCTGCACAATGAAGAGCTTTCTGCAATACTTGTAGCCTCAAACAGCACCACTGCAATTCCTGGACCACCTCACCTCTGGTCCATACAGAAAACTGAGCTCTCTCCTGCCCAGTCACCTCAGCCTTCATCCCATCTGATTCAGGCTCTGTGGCTCTTCTGCCACACTCTGCCAGGTCCTTCCAAACTGGCCTGTCCCCGGCACAGTCACCCTGGCTCCAACCATCTCCGGATCCTCTGCCAGGCGAGCGCCCCTACGCCCCTCCGGTTCTCTGGGTGCATCTTCCTCCTCCTTCTCCCAAGAAGGGGTGCCATCCGACGATCCTTCCATCACCCAGTGAGGGAACAAGCCTTGCAGGATCCTTCTAGCCTGCTGCTGCTCCACCTCACTTGGGACCCACGAATCGTCCTCCTCCTCCTCATATTCCCAGTCGCTATCTTCACTGGAATAGTCCTCATCCGCATCTTCCCAAAACTCCTCGGGACTCACCCATTCCACTTCGGTAAAGGATGGCACTACGGATGGCATCTCACTGGATAAGCCCTCAATGGATTCCTCCACGACAGGCTTTCTGAGATCTGGCTTCTGTGATGAACGCTGGGAATATCCCTGCAAAGACGATAGCACACAGCGACTCGGTCCTACAAGATTTATTTCCAGGTATCATAACCTGTGAAGCCAGATCTGCTTTTCCCAGAACCAAACACAGTTTATATACAGTCCCCGCCTCCAACATCTGTCCATCATCCCAAAGACCCAACCCCCCTGGCATGCAATGCCCAGCAGAAGTTGCATCATCTCCCCTTTGACCCAGTAGTTCCAATGTCCAATGGATATTCCAGCATATTCTCTCTGAGTCAGCACTATGCCATGCAGTTCTTCTCATGTTGGTGTGGTGTGGCTCCAGCCTCCCAAGGCCAACACCTGGAGATGTCTTATCTGGTGAGCAGAGTTAAGAGACTAAAGCAAATGCAGGCAGGTCAAGGAATCAGAGCAACACCAGCTCAGATTCATGAGCCTGACAGGCTGGATGACCATCTGTGGGGAGGGATCGAGCTGTGCCTTTCCTTCCTGGCAGAAGGGGCTTGGACTTGGTGGGAGAAAAAGCACGTAAAGGCTGTTTTTCCCTTCAGTCCTCTAGGTGCTCTAGGAGTCCTGGTTTTTCTCTATGGTTTCCCCTTGCTTCTGTATTTTTTCCTTCTTCACTCTGTGATCTTGTCACTCCCTCCTCCTATTCTTTCAGCCTTTATTCTCTGCTTCTCCTCCTTCTATCTACCCCGATTTTCTGAATATTTAAAGTGCTATTTTCCCTTCAGTCCTCCAAAGCGCTCTAGGAGCTCCGTTTTTTCTCTATGGTTCCGCTTGCTTCTTCACTTCCTCCAGGAAGGCCTTTTACTGAAATTATCCTCCGAGCAGGCAAAGGGCCCTGATATGTCTGTAAGTACCCTGAAAAGCTATTTTGGAGGAGATAAATATTCCTCTCAGAATAACTGAGAGGGAGATCGAACTAATTACAATAATTAAGAAAATTGCCAGCCCACAGGTTCGGTAAAGAAATTACACTTCCAGGTTGGAGGTTGTGGTTCAAAAAACAATTAAATTAACTTTTAATACGAATTTAATCCGTATCAAATAATTTTTAAACCGCAGAGACCAACCCTAGTGTTTATACGTGCCTTCGATCCACCCGTCCACCTTTGTTGGCCTCCTGAATCTCATAAGGTTTTCTTAAGCTAGGAATACTCAGAGGTGGTTTTCCCAGTTAATTCTTCCAAAATGTTTAGCTTCCAAAATCAGATGTGATTTGGTGTCGTCGGAGTATTTCAGATACACCTCTATAATGTCATACAGATTCTTATGTGCTATTTTGTATTTATTTGGCTCTGCTTTTAGGTAACGTGAATAACCATTTCATCTTCTCACCGAGCGAAGGCTCCAATTTCTCACGGTTGATGCTTGCATTGCCATTTGACTACGAGGGAGGCCTAGACAGAATCTGGGACTACAGACTTTTAGTCTTCGTAACAGATGATAATTTACTGACAACGGATGATAGAGCGACATCCAACATTCAAACTGGCACAGTCACCTTAACCATCAAAGTGATCCCAAAACCCACCACTGTAATCCCAACCACAGTAAGTCTGCTGAAATGCTTAACCTTATGTACATATTGTATGGTGTTTAAGAATCAAGGTGGCTCGATTATGCACATTCCAAGTACGGTAATCACTCTTATGCTGAGAGTGTTTGACTTCCCCGAGGTCACCCTGTCGGTTTCCATGGCTAAGTGAGGATTCTAGTCCTACTTACTTACTTACTTACTTACCTACTTATTTATTTATTTATTTATGGTTCGCTTTTATATACCGCTCCTCCCTGCAGGCTCAGGGCACTTTACATAAAACAACAGTATACAACAAGATCTCTCGGCATTGCTTCGCGAACGAAGATTCAGATAGGACTCATCCCACGCTTTTTACAAGCGCGTTGATGACTAAAAAGGCCAATCTGAGATAGGCAAGATCGGTTGCAGAAAGCATAGCAGAAAGTCTCCTTGGGTGAGGCCGCAGCATTGTGGATAGTGCGTCTCCATGCCTCCCGATATGAGGCCAGGGTGGACCATTGTTGGTGATCAATCTGGCTGAGCCTGAGATGTTGTTTCAGGGAGTCCTTGTATCTCTTTTTGGGGGCGCCTCTCTTGCTCTGACCCGTGGCGAGTTCACCATAGAGTAGTATCTTTGGGAGACGGTGGTCCTCCATCCTAGAGATGTGCCCTGCCCAGCGCAGCTGTGTTCTCAATAGCATGGCCTCAATGCTGGTGATCCCTGCTTGCTCAAGGACAGCAACATTAGTCACATAGTCACGCCAGTGTATATTTAGGATAGTGCAAAGACAGCACTGATGAAAGCATTCGAGGAGTCGTAGGTGTTGGCGATAGGTGACCCATGTTTCAGACCCATAGAGTAGAATAGACAGTACGATAACTCTGTACACACTAATTTGGTGCTTTGCCTCAGGTGTTTGTTGCTCCAGATTCTTTTGTGAAGCCTTCTATGAGGAACTCACCCATTTAAGGCTGGGCCCAGACCAGCCTGGCAGTCTGGCAGACAGAATAGCCAGGAAAAGGGGGAGTGGTTGGGAGCCTTCCCTGGGAGGAGTTAGGGAGAGAGCTACCTGGGAGGAGCTCTGAGTTAAGGGGAGGAGCTGAACTACTGGAGGGAGAGAGGAGGAGCTTAGTTGCCAGTTCATGACAAGCTCAGAGAGAGAGGAGTGTTCGTGACACGCTCTCAAAGAGAGAGGAGAGTTGCTGACAGCTCCTTGTCAGGACTCATAGAGTAAAGAGCCTCTGTGTGAAAGCTCTGAAAGAGTAAGCAGTTGTTGTGACAGCTGTGTTAGCTGGCAGGCAGCCAGTCACAGGCTGTCTGGATATCTCTAAGTTTTAGGGATTTGCTTACCTCTTTGTAAGAAGCTAGCTAGAGGAACAATCTTATAGATTAGGGTGATAGCTAGGTACTTCTTGAAGTGAACTATCTAGGATAGTTAATTTATAGATAGCTCACCACGAGTTTAGTTATTAGTGGGAGTGAGTTCTAGTTTAGACAAGTTTCGCACTGTGTAACATTCAAGATCTAAGACTGAGTACACCACTTTGCTGTAACCATCACGCTAACGAACCATCTTCTAATAACCATTACGCTCTCGTGCCTCGTTTGAGAAACCCAATACGCTCTGTGCCTGTTAAGTTAAATAAAAGTTTAACGTTTTCCTTTTAAGAAAAGCCTCTGTTGTGCTCTTTACATCAGCTGTGTGATTCCAGTTCCAGTATCTTTCACGTTCCCCATTTCATAAGAAGTTTTTACCTCAGCCTCCTCTTAGTTTAGGTTGGTGAAGATTATTAGAGCCTAGTTGAAGGGTTGTTTTAAAAAAGAAATCCTAGAATTAATATTTTAGGTTGGTGGTAGCGATCCAAGAAGAGTTTTTAAATCCTCCAGACTTTATTTTAAGAGCCAAGTCGTCACACCTTCCAAATGCACTCTATGCCTTTTCTAATCTGTGATCTATCTCTGTATCAATCTTGGCATCTGAAGAGATGATGCTTCCCAGGTAGGTGAACTGCTGAACGGACTTAAGCACAGATTTGCCTATGCTGGCGTGGGGATGATGGTGTTCTTCCTGTGGTGCGGGCTGGTAGAGAACTTCCGTTTTCTTCAGGCTGACTTCCAGCCCAAATAGCTCTGCAGCTGCTGCAAAGCAGGATGTGAGGTGCTTCAGGGCTGCTTCTGTGTGGGCGACAAGGGCAGCATCGTCTGCAAAAAGCAGCTCATGGACTAGATCAAGGCTGTCCAACTGGCAGCCCCGGGGCCGGATCCGGCCCCGTAGCCTGTTGGACACGGCCCCACCTATGCCCTCAGCCGCCATTTTTAAATTTTTTTAATAAATCGATTTTTTAAAAAAAATGGCGGCCGGGGGGGAGGGGGAGGCGAGGCAGGGAGGAGGAAGAGAGCTAGCTCCTCCTTTTCGGCGCCCCCCTCCCTACCTAGGGCGGGAGAGCCGCCGAAAAAGGGCAGAAGGCGGCGCCAAGAGCAGCGCGTCACAGGCCTGGCGTGACGCGCTGCTCTTGCCGCCGCCACTCCTCCTTTCGGCGGCTTCCCCGGCCTAGGAAGGGGGCGCGAAAAGGAGGAGTAGGCGGTGCCAAGGGGCAGCGCGTCACGCCAGGCCTGTGACGCGCTGCCGCTGGCGCCGCCTTCTGCCCTTTTTCGGGCCCCTCCTTCCCTAGGGCAGGGAGCTGCCGAAAAAGGGCAGAAGGCAGCGCCAAGAGCAGCGTCACAGGCCTGGCGTGACGCGCTGCTCTTGGCGCCGCCTCTCCCTCCTTTCGGCGGCTCCCCGGCCCAGGGAGGAGGGCGCGAAAAGGAGGAGTAGGCGGTGCCAAGAGCAGCGTCACACCAGGCCTGTGACGCGCTGCTCTTGGCGCCTCCTACTCCTCCTTTTTCGGCGGCTTTAGGAGGGGCGGGGCCTGGGCTGGGGCGGGGCCTGGGCCTGGGGCCTGGGGCGGGGCCGAGTGGCCCGCAGGTCATCAGTGACCTCTTATCCGGCCCTGGACCCGCCAGAAGTTGGACAGCACTGGACTAGATATTTAATAGTGCTTATAATGTATACGATATGTATTGACCAATACATACAGTTATATGGGGTCTATATATATATTAATAACTATAATATTTTTGATTACCACATTTCGACTATGTTTTCCTTTATTTGCACCATAATTACATTTGGGATATATTCATTGACCTAGACATACTATATACGGACGTATTAATAGAATTAAGCATTCTCAAAATACACTCGCACTAAGACCAAGCAAAGAGATAGACTCAACCCTGAAGCAGATATGTATATATATATATATATCTGTCCAACAACAGACCTGATAAAAAAACCTCAACCTACCTTGATAAAGGCACAAAATTACAAAACACCCCCCATCCCCACCCGTTGTCTACTTGGTAAATCCCTCTCCATGCATTGGGAAGGCCCACCTCCCTTTCCCCAAGTAGAGACCTCCTCTTGCCTCCCCCCCCCGGGCCTAATGCCAGATGGTTCAGTCCAGCACCGGCCCCGCCCCTCCCTCCTCCCCCTCCTCTGTGTGCGTTTTGGAAATTTTAATTAACCTCGGCCTCCCTCCAGCTCCCTTAAAATTTGTATTATAATTCCTTCCTTCCTGTGTCGCCAGCCCCGATCATCAGGTGTGCCTTGGGAAATTGTCTAGTGTGGTATAAAAACCCTGAAACCTACCCAAAATAAAAACACCCCCCCCCACCCGTTGACCCCGAGGAGCTGCTTGCAGGTGGTGAGTGAGGCTCCTGCTCCCCACGACCCCAATTTACGCCTGGCGAGGGAGGGAGGGGCAACCCCCTAAGTGAGAGGGAGGCTGCTGGTCTTTCGAGGCCCCCCCTCCAGAAACTGTAACTCCCAAATGTCAAGGTCTATTTTCCCCAAACTCCATCTGTGTTCACATTTGGGCATATTGAGTATTCATGCCAAGTTTGGTCCTGATCCAACATTGTTTGAGTCCACACTGCTCTCTGGATATAGGTGAACTACAACTCCAAAACTCAAGGTCAATTCCCACCAAACTCTTCTAGCATTTTCTCTTGGTTATGGGAGTTCTGCGTGGGAATCTTGTGTCTTTCTGCCATTCCTGCCATGATATCTATGTTGTGATCATCAAAACAGGCCCAGGTTTCACATTGAGTGTATAAATACATTTAAATACATATTAACTATATGTATTACTGTGTTAGAGTGTCATTTTGTGTCATTTTGGTTGGTGGTGTGCCCCAGGATTTTGTCAATGTCAAAAATGTGCCGCAGCTCAAAAAAGTTGAAAAACACTGAGTTACACAATACTTTGAAGTTAATGGTACATTATTTCCCCACCCTACAAAATATGTAACATACATGTAATAAATACATTTCTTTTGTTTTACATTTAATTTTTTAAAAAAATGTGTTCTTGTTGTAGAAGGAAAGGAGGTGGGACGTAAACAATTAAGAGTTCCTCAGTAAATTGTGTAGATTGTATAGAATTCCGTGTGATGAAATAGTTTGAAAACCACTGCATTAGAAGAACGAAAGATGCCTGAAATATGATTGCTAGCCGAGGGGCTAACTTTCCAGGCATGGTAGTTACACAACATTGTTCTGAATTTTGTCTTACAAGCCTGGTGTTACTATTGTGACAAGAAGAGCCAATGTATATTCTGCATCCGCTTGGTACGTGCCATTTATAATTGTCCTTGGGAGCTTGATACTCCTTGGACTCCTTGGTTATCTAAGCTTTTTGCTGGTGAGATATATCCACGGCCGCTGCGCATGGAAACCCAGAGGTGATAAAAAGCCACTGTAAGTAACTGTAAGGAAACAACACACTTTGAATTATTTCTTTCCATTGAGAGATGTTTAAAATGTTTTAGATCATATAGTCAGGGGCAAATTTAACGGTATGCAAACTATGCGGCCATGTAGGGTGCCACGTGGTCAGGGGCGCATGCGGCCGCCAGGTTCCGCGCATGCGCCATTGGTGCGGCGCGACTCTAGCTGGACGGGGACGCTAACCGCACTCCTGCCTCCGGCTGCAAAAAGGTCCTCCTTTTTCGGCCTCATGGAGTGCAATTTGCGTCTCCGTCCAGCTGGAGTCGCACCGCAGCAATGGTGCATGCGCAGAAGTTCCGCACATGCGCCATTGGTGCGCCAAGACTCCAGCTTGACGGAGACGCTAATGGCCCTAAACGAGGCCGAAAAGGAGGAACTTTTTGTAGCCGGGACGGAGCCTCCTGCCTCCGCCTGCAAAAAGTTCCTCCTTTTCGGCCTCATGGAGTGCAATTTGCGTCTCCGTCCAGCTAGAGTTGTGCCGCAGCAATGGCGCATGCACAGAAGTTCCATGCATGCGCCATGGTGCGGCAAGACTCCGGCTGGACGGAGACACTAATGGCCCTAAAAGAGGCCAACAAGGAGGCTCCGCCCCAGCTGCAAAACCCTCCTCCTCAGTCTCCGGTCTCGTGGAGGGTGCGCATGCGCAGGGCCAGCTGGTTCCGCACATGTGCACCCGGCACGCATGTGCAGCCGGCGCACATGCACAAAACTAGCTGGCTCCGTGCATGCACCCTTGGCACATATGCGCACTCTCCATGAGGCCAGAAAGTGAGAGGGCGTCAAAATAATGTTTGTTTGCCATTTTAAATTACCTTAGTCCGGCCCTGCATACGGTCTACACCAGGGTTCCCCAAACTAAGGCCCCGGGCCCGGATACGGCCCTCCAAGGTCATTTATCTGGCCCTCGCTCAGAGTCAACCTAAGTCTGAAAGGACTTGAAAGCACACAACAACAACAACAACAACAACAACAACAACGATCCTATCTCATCAGCCAAAAGCAGGCCCACACTTCCCATTGAAATACGAATAAGTTTATATTTGTTAAATTTGTTCTTCATTTTAATTATTGTATTGTTTTTAAGTGTTTTTTTGCACTACAAATAAGGTATGTGCAATGTGCATAGGAATTCATTCATTTTTTTTCAAATTATAATCCGGCCCTCCAACAGTTTGAGGGACTGTGACCTGGCCCTCTGTTTAAAAAGTTTGAGGACCCCTGGTTGGTACACGACCTACTTGTTCTAGAGCACTCTTGTTCAGGATCCATACCACTGAGAATGTTGTTTTTCCTGGGTTGGCTAAAGTAAATCTCAAAGTTTGATTGCATTTTTTCACACTTATGATTCCACACATTCAGTTTACAATCTCACCCAGAGGTTGTTTATACCAGCAAAATAATCAAGGTGCAATTCATAGCCTTGTGATTTGGAGCTGCTCTGGATTCCCCCCCCAAAGCACCATAGCTACTCACATCATACTAACATTGTATGATGACCGCACATCTCTCTTGCCCAAATCATTCCCCCAACTTCATTTTCCTCAGGGCTGCCACTCCTTCCCACTCAAGACAAGACATGCAGGCAGGGCCGGATCTTACATTACGTGAACTATGCGCCTGCGTGGGGCACCATATATTCAGAGGCACATCCAGCCGCCAAACGTCCCTTCTCAGTCTCCAGCCCCGTGGAAGGCTGGTTCCAGCTGCTTCCAGCTGGATCCGCGCATGTGCACCCGGCGCAGTGTGAGCAGGCCAAAGCCACCTGCAGTGGCTCCATGAGGCCGGAGACTGAGGAGGAGTGCCCGGCAGCCAGAGGCAGAGCCTCCGCCCCCAGCCGCCAGACCCTCCTCAGTCTCCGGCCCCGTGGAAGGTGGGCCACACGCGCCGCACCAAATGCGCATGCACGGAACCAGCTGGCTCCGCGCATGTGCACCCGGCGCAGTGTGAACAGACCAGAGCTGCCCGCAGCGGCTCCACGAGGCCGGAGACCAAGGAGGAGCACCCGGCAGCCGGAGGCAGAGCCTCCGCCCCCGGCCGCCAAGCCCTCAGTCTCCGGCCCCATGGAAGGCGGCCCGCCTGTGCCGCACCAAATGGGTATGCGCAGAACCAGTTGGCTCCGCGCATGCGCACCCGGCGCAATGCGAGCAGACCACAGCCGTCCACAGCAGCTCCACCAGGCCGGGGACCACGGAGGAGCGCCCAGCAGCCAGAGGCAGAGACTCCACCCCTGGCTGCCAAACCCTCCTCCTCAGTCTCCGGCCCCGTGGAAGGCGGCCTGCCCGCGCTGCACCAAATGGGTACACGCGGAATCAGCTGGCTCTGTGCATGTGCACCCAGCGTGCATGCGCATGGTCCATGAGGCCAGAGGCCAAGCAGGAGCGCCCGGCAGCCGGATGCACCCCCAAACATGTGAATAATATTCTACTTTTTATTTTTCAGTGATTGCGGGGCGGGGGATAATGTTCACTTACCATTTAAAATTACCTTAGGAGACAGTGAGGGGGTAGATTGGACCCTCACCACTGAAAAGACAAAATAATCTTCTTGTAGCTGGCGAAGCACTGCCACTACCTTCCCTGGTAAGCATCTCCCTGGCAGAGCCCCTCTTGCTAAGTCCTTTGCTCTGAGGTCAGAACAAGGAGCCCAGCTATGAGAACAACGATGGGAGGCTAACCTGATCGGCCTCCGTCACAAAATGAGTGCCATAAGATACACACATAATGTTTGCTTCCTATAAAACAAAGGCAGTGAAAAGTTGTGTTGTGCAAATGGTATAAGGCACTATGCACGTTATCATATATGCCATGTGGCAACGATGTAGCTTTTGCTAGCTGACCACAAGGAAGGGCCCACCTTGAAAACCCTAGATTAACTATTTCATCTGACACAATTTACTATCAGAACTCTTCACACTGGCCGCCAGAATTGCCACACATGTGGCAACCCACCGCCCCATGCCCCACATCACCCTGCTTACATGCCAGGAGATCCCATGCGGGAAGTGTCGACCTTCCAGCTTAACCACATTGTTCCAAGGCGAAACGAGAAGCCTTCTGTGCCTCTGCCACCACGGCATGCTCCACTTCGCTGCCCCTGTAAGCATGGAGCCCCACCGGAAGTAGTAGGACATCATGTAATGAGAGCCAGCAGACTCCGTGCTTCAAGGGGTGAAGTGGACATGCCGCTGATTCTTTCCCCATCTGACGAGGTCGCAGAGATCAGTCCTTATTTATGCTTTGCATTGCCAAATGACTGCTCAAAAATATGAATAATATTAACATGTTTAATATTTATATATAACAGGCTACAAATATGCAAATATATTAATAACATACATCTTTTTTATTATTTTAAATAGGATACAAGTGCCAGGTATGTATTTCCCTTATTTTTTATTATCAACTAGCTTGGGGACCCGGCCCTGCCCGGGTTATTTGAGGAAGGCATTGTGTGCCAAGGTTGGTCCTTATCAGATGTTTACATGGCTTGCAGTGGTCTCAGGAAGTTAGTGAAGGTACTGCAATTCCCATCGGCCATGGTCCATCCCCCTCCCAACAGCACCAGGATGTAGAGTGGGTCATGTGGGCTCTGTGTGCCACGTTTGGTCTTGATCATTCATTGGATGAGGGTTGCAGCGGTCTCGGAAGGTGAGTGAAGGTACTTAAAGTCCCATCATCCATGGTCCATCCTCCTTCAAACGGCACCAGGATGTAGAGTGGGTCATGAGGGCTCTTTGTGGCAAGTTTGGTCTGTATTGGTCATTGGATGAGGGTAACAGTGCTGTCAGGAAGTGAGTGAAGGTACTTCAAGTCCCATCATCCATGGTCCGTCCCACACAAAACTGCACCAGGATGTAGAGTGGGTCATGAGGGCTCTGTGTGTCAGTTTTGGTCTTGATCATTCAGTGGATGAGGGTTACAGCAGTCTGGGGAAGTGATTGGAGGTACTTCAAGTCCCATCATCCATGGTCTGCACTCCTTCAAACTGCACCATGATGTAGAGTGGGTCTTGGGGGTTTTGTGTGCCAAGTTTGTTTTTTTTCTGTCATTGTTGGGAGCCGCAAAGTGTTTTGGTCTGAAACTCCCACCATGGCTGACTGCCTCAGGCCTTTGCCTGATCCCCCTCTGTCAGTTTAGAGTGTCGGAATGTTCGTGTTGGCGACTGCCTCAGGCCTTTGCCTTATCCCCCTCTGGAAGTTTAGAGTGTTGGAATGTTCGTGTTGGCTGGCCAATTAGAGGCGTTATGCAAATACTCCCTCACTGGCAACCAATCATGTTGTCAGAATGTAGAGGCCGGGAGCCAATCAGAATGCTGCCACATACATACATACAAACATACAAACAAACATTCCGCTTTATATATAGATATAGATATAGATAGATAGATAGATATAGATATAGATATAGATAGATAGATAGAGATTGAAAACTATCTTAGATTTTCAAAAAGAAAGTGTATGTCTTTTAGATGCAATTCAGCCCAAAACCACGTGTTCTAAAATCCCATTGAGACCACAGAACGACATGGGACTGGGTTGGATTACAATCTACGCATATTAAAAAAAAAGCAGATCAAAAAATACAAATGTGAATAGATCAATAGATATGCTCCACGCATGCAGCTCAGCTGGAGATGTCTGGTGACAATGCTGGCTCTTCCACAGAGTCGGACTCATCTAGACTTAATGTCAGGGAAACCTTTAGCAGCTAGTTAGCTAATTTTCTCCTTTATATCTACTAGTTAATAAATCAGGAGGTTTACCTGAGTATTGCAATCTACGCATATTTTTTTAAATGTTGTAAAATTAGACTGTTTTTCTCTAATTATAAAAGAATAAAGGCTACGGAAGGAGTTGGGATGTTTCTTGGACTCTAGATCTAGAGCAGGCGTCAGGAACCTATGGCTCGTGAGCCATATCTGGCTCTTTTGATGATTGCAAAGGCATGCAGCTCAGCTGAGGCGGGGTGCACCAAGCTCTCCATGCCGGCTCTCAGCTGCGCACGCGAATTTGAGGCAAAGGCAGAGCAGTTAGAGCCGGCATGCCTCCAGCAGAGAGCTCCAAATTCCGCACACGCAGCACTGCTGGAGGCGGGCCAGCACCAAGGTCTCCATGCCGGCTCTCAGCTGCACGTGCGGAATTTGAGGCGAAGGAGGGTGAAGGTGGCGCACGCAGCTGAGAGCCGGCATGTGAGGGACAGGCGGAGAGCTTGGGGCTGGCCCCGCCTCCAGCGGAGCTGCGCGTGTGAAATTTGAGGTGAAGGAGGGCGAAGGGACTCCGCCCCCCTCCGCCTCGCTCGGCTCCTCAGAAGCCTCCAAGCGGGCTGCTGGTGCTGCTGGCGAGCCTTGCCAGCACCTCTCTCGCCTGCACGCTGCACCTGGCCTGGGCCACGCATTGACTCTGCCACCCTCCATCCATGATGGCGAGGGTGCGCCAGCGGCAGCCTCTGTTTTGAGGCACAGCCATAGCGCTGAACCCAAATGAGTCAGGAAACTATGGAGGCGCTGAAAGCCGAGTCATCTTACGCAGCGAGTATATCCCCATCCAGCAGCCGATCTTCCTTATTTTTATTTAGGTGTTGTAAAGTCCTTATAAAAATCCTTCCCTGCTGAGTGGTCCCTAGTTCATCTACTCACAGCTGGCTTGTTTTCGATCTGTTAGGTGGACGGTGGACAGGGCTCACAGCTGGGTGTCCAGACCAGCCCGGGAATCGAACATGCAACCTTATGATTGCAAACACAGCTGTTGTTACCGATGTGCTATCTCTCCGGCCCAAAAAAGGATATAGAAAGGATATAGAAAGAGGATATAGAAAGGGTCAATGATGAGTCTTTGCACTCTATATTCTGAAGAAGTACAGAGAACATAAAAATGTTGTTTTTTACTATAGCTGGATTTACACTGCCCTATATCCCAGGATCTGATCCCAGATGATCTTCTTATCCTGGATCAGGACTGCCCAACCGCCGGCCCGCGGGCCGTATACGCCCCCCCCAGCCCCTTCCCTGCGGCCCCCTAAGCTTTTTAATAAAAATAGAAAAATAGAAAAAGAAATATTTTTTTTAAAAAAATCCAAAAAAAGGTGCGCATGCGCGTGGTTTTGCCCGCTTTGGGAGGGCGGGGGGAGCCCCCCATGGCTCCTCCCTCTCTCCCAAAGCATCACGCCAGCCTCAGAAGCTTCCGAGGCTGTTGTGATCCTTTGGGCGAGGGGGCGGAGCCGCGGAAGCCTCCTCGCGGCTTTGCCCTCTCCACCAAAGCGTCACAACAGCTGTTGTGATGCTTTGGGCTCGGGGGCAGAGCTGTGGAAGGCTCCCTGTGGCTCCTCCTTCTCTCCCAAAGCGTCACAACAGCCTCGGAAGCGGGCGAAATCGCCCGCTTCCAAGGCTATTGTGACGCTTTGGGAGCTGGGGCGGAGCTGCGTGGCCGGGGGCGTGGCCTGGGACGTGGCCGGGGGCATGGCTGGGGGCGTGGCTGAGTGGCCCCCAGGTGATCACTCACCAGAAGTCCGACCCTTGGGCTGGCAGAAGTTGGACAGCCCTGTCCTGGATTATCAGGCAGCGTAGACTCATATAATCCAGTTCAAAGCAGGTAGTCTGGGATCTTATCCTAGGATATAGGGCAGGGTAGATCCAGCCTAAGAATATGATTGCGTAACACCAGACTTACAAGTGAGAAACTAGGCTTCCAGGTTTCTAATAAAGTTAGATATTTGGGAATAAATATGTATTCCAAAAATCCAATTTATTCAAAGAGACACGTGGCAAAATACGGAATAAGATTTGTAAAAAGTTTTGCAAAGGTGGAATGGGCTAAAACTCTCACTTAGAGGTAGGATTTCAGTAATTAATATGAATGTTCCGGCAATCCGTGTTTCTATTTCCACCTTTCCCGGCCTTACTTCCAGGTCCTTAGAAATTGTTGATGTTGTTACAGGTCTAGGATAAATCAAATTAGAAATGGGGGAAGGGACGGGGGGGGGACCAAGTTGTAATATTTGTTTTTTTCTCTTTATAGAAAAAAAGAAAGCTAAAAAAGAAGTAGTATGGGTAAGTAAAATAAAAATATTCATTGCTTCGTTTAAAATTGTAATCCCGTGTTATTATCTCATGAGATTACATATAATCTCATGTTATTATCGTTTTTAGGTTTTATGTATTGTTTATTTCAGTGTTTCCCAACCAGTGTGCCATGGCACACTAGTGTGCCGTGAGCGATCATCAGGTGTGCCGTGGGAAGTGCTCTCTGGGTGTGGAACCTCAAGGTCAATTCCCAAGCAACCCTTTCTTCAATTCCCCAGGATCCTGCCCTGTTGGTAATGAGAGTTCAATATGCCAAGTTTGGTTCAATTCCATTGTTGCAAGAGTTCAGGATGCTCTTTGATTGTGTGTTAACTATAAATCCCAGAAACTGTAGGTCTATTTTCCCCAAACTCCATCTGTGTTCACATTTGGGCATATTGAGTATTCATGCCAAGTTTGGTCCTGATCCAACATTGTTTGAGTCCACAGTGCTCTCTGGATATAGGTGAACTACAACTCCAAAACCCAAGGTCAATGCCCACCAAACTTTTATAGTATTTTCTCTTAGTTATGGGAGTTCTTCTGTGGGAAGTTTGGTGTCTTTCTGCCGTTCCTGCCAGGATATCTATGTTGTGTTGCCATCAGGAAACAGGTCGAAACAGGTTTCACACTAAGTGAGTGTATAAATACATTTAAAAACATATTGACTATATGTATTACTGTGTTAGAGTGTCATTTTGTGTCATTTTGGTTGGTGGTGTGCCCCAGGATTTTGTAAATGTAAAAAATGTGCCGCGGCTCAAAAAAGGTTGAAAAACACTGGTTTATTTTATGTGTGGCACTTTGGAGTGCTTTGTGAGCCGCCCCGAGTCCCTTTGGGGGGGATGGTAGCGGGCTACAAATAAAGACTATTATTATTATTATTATTTTAATATGTACTGTACATGCGGCCCGCTCAGTGTCCTGTGTCATAAATGGTTTATTTTATTGTAATTTTATATTGGTTGTAGTATTTTGTAGTTGATGTTTTATGTAATTGATTGTGTTGTTTTTTATTGATTTTAATGTGTTGTTGTGTTGATGGGCCCGGCCTCATGTAAGCCGTCCCGAGTCCTCGTTGGGGAGATGGTGGCGGGGTACAAATAAAGTTTATTATTATTATTGTAAGAAACATACACTCTAGGACAGGGGTGCCCACACTTTTTCAGCATGCGAGCTAGTTTTATAACAACCAAGTCGCAAAGATCTACCGGGTGCGCTACCGCCGCGCACGCTCATCCACCGCACGCGCGCTCCTGATGCCACCTTCCGCCCGCACGAGGCTTCTTCCGACAATGAGGCTTTAGTGGGCGGGCCCTGGCGCTAGACGGTGTGGTGACGTGACCGCCCATTGGTTGCTCCTGGGGGGGGGGATAGAAAGGCGAAGGCGCGCGCAGGGATAGGATGTGAGGCTGTGGGAGGGAGGGAGGGAGGGTGTGTGAGTAAGAGAGAAGTCCTTGCCAAAGGAGGATGGTCCCCGCGGTGCGGCTGCAGCTGACTAGCGCGCCCTCGACGCTGGAAAGTGAAGCCTGGACAGGGCCCCAGTGCCACCGAGGGCCGAGGTGAGAGAGAGACAGGGCAGAGCGCAAGGCGGGGCCCCGTCCAGGCTTCACTCACCGGCGTCGAGGGCACGCTCGTCAGCTGCAGCCCCACCGCGGGGACCATCCTCCTCCGGCGAGGACTTCTCTCTCTCTCTCTCACACACACACACCCTCCCTCCCACAGCCTCGCATCCTATCCCTGCGCGCGCCTTCGCCTTGCTCCCGCCCCCCCAGGAGCAACCAATGGGCGGTCACGTCATCACACTGTGTCACTGTCAAGAGGCGAGCGCCAGGGCCCGCCCACTAAAGCCTCATTGGTGGAAGAAGCCCCGCGCGGACGGAAGGTGGCGTCGGGAGCGCGCACAGGGCAGAAGCGCCCCATCCGGCTGGGATCGACCTCATATGGACTCGGGATCAACTCGTCGGTTGCGAGCTACCTAATGAGCACCCCTGCTTTAGGAAATAATAGCACATTTGCTAAGAAATTTCCACATTTTCCTTCTGTTATTGATGATATTTCTTGGTGACACATTTGACTTGGAATACCAGATGTGTGACATGTTTAATCCTCTCGTGAGTATTGAGCTACAACACTCAAGGCAGATGTGACTTGGTTCCCAATGTTAAATATACCTTCCTAGAAAGCAATGTGTAGGCTCTAGATCAGTGTTTCTCAACCTGGGGGGTCGGGACCCCTGGAGGGGTCACGAGGGGGTATCAGAGGGGTCGCTAAAGACCATCAGAGAATACATTATTTTCTGTTGGTCATGGGGATTCTGTGTGGGAAGTTTGGCCCAATTCTAACTTTGGTGGGGTTCAGAATGCTCTTTGATTGTAGGTGAACTATAAATCCCAGCAACTACAACTCCCAAATGTCAAGGTATATTTTCCCCAAACTTCACCAGTGTTCACATTCTGGCATATTGATTATCCATGCCAAATTTGGTCCAGATCTATCATTGTTTGAGTCCACAGTGCTCTCTGGATATCTCCTAGGTCAACTAAACAACTCCAAAACTCAAGGTCAATGCCCACCCAACCCCAGTATTTTCAGTTGGCCATGGGCATTCTGTGTGCCAAGTTTGGCTTAATTCCATCGTTGGTGGAGTTCAGAATGCGCTTTGTTTGAACAATAAATCCCAGCAACTACAACTCCCAAATGACAAAATCAATCCCCCCACCAACCCCAGCGGTATTTAAATTTGGGCATATGGGGTCTTTGTGCCAAATTTGGTCCAGTGGATGAAAATATATCCGGCATATTGGATATTTACAATTCATAACAGGAGAAATATTACAGTTACTACAATAGCAACTAAAATAATTTTATGATTGGGGGTCACCACAAAATGAGGAACTGTATTAAGGGGTCACGGCGTTAGGAAGGTTGAGAACCACTGCTCTAGATGGCAAAGTCAGATGCCAGTCACAATTAAGCGATAAAAAGAGTTTATTGACCATTAAATCACCGGCCTTCAACTAAAGATAGCCTATATTCGGCAGGAAAAATAACACAGTCTTAAAGCAACAGTTTAACAGGAAAAAACACAACAGAAGGGATTTCACAAGTCGCGTTGTCTTTGCAGTCCTAAGTCGACACGAGAAGGTAAGCCAGAGGGTTGAGCATCAAACGTAGTCACGAATTCCAGGGTCAAACAGAGGGAGAAGGCCGAGGGTCCACAGCAGAGTGGATCAAAGCAGTTCAAAACCACGCCTAACGTGGTACGGGCAGCAAGAAGTTACTCCGTACAGGATACAGGATTCCAGATACAAGACAGACGTCCCAAACATAACACCTTGCCTGCTGCAAAGTGCCATGTCTCCAAGCCCAAAATTTATTAGCCCTCTTCGTCAGACCCACCCGGACTTGACAACGCCCTCTCATTAACAGGTTCAGCTGCTGTTGACTCTGCAGCTGCAGACCCTCTCCAGTGGTACCAATGCTTATCAAGACTTAGATCTCCCCAACAGTTATCAGAATAGCCTGAGGGCCATTCTGTATCATCCGAGAACCCTAGAAATGTATCGCTGCTTGTGGGTTCCTCACAAACAGCTTGAACTTCCCTCACATAGTCCTCATCCAGCTCTTCATCTGAAGAATTCCCTTCACTCTGACTCCCATCCTCCCCAGGGAAGCCCTCAAAACTCTCCTCATCTGTAGTCTCTGTGAGTATTTGTCTTATTCTCTTGCACTGAGAGATCTCTTCTGCACTTTGCTCTCGAGTAAGCCTTTTGCTTCCCCTTTGAGGCATAGCATAGATCTCATCAGCCCCACCCAGTTCTATACTACTGCTAGATGCTGAAGAATCAGCTGGAGAAGCAGCCCCACCCAAGTCCCTACTACCATGAGCAACCTCAGGCTCTACTACAACACTAGAAATCATAAAGGTCAGTCCTTCTGTTCCTTGCCTTTTCTTCAACTAATGGGGTTGATGTCGTGTTTTGTTTTTCTCCTTAGGAGATGACCAACATAAACACAATTTTTGACGGGGAAGCAAGAGACCCAGGTAAAGCCTTTACTAAACGGGATGGGGAGAAAAAAATAGGGGGACTGGTGTGAAATTAAAGAGTTATTCTGTCTTAGCTGTCATGTTACATTTGTGCAACTGTCTAGCATCTGGAATGTTGTGTGGTTTCCAGGCTGTATGCAATGTAAACAACTGCAAAAATTCGCTACAGTATGCTGCGTGTTGCAAGCAAACAGGGTAAAAGGGCCGGATACTATCATTCAGTCCCAAACAAAGACACAACTATATCAAATATATCTCCAATGAGAATTTTTAGAAAAATATCACACACCATTCAATAAATACAGGTTTCACACTGAGTGTATAAATACATTTAAAAACATATTAACTATATGTATGACTGTGTTAGAGTGTCATTTTGTGTCATTTTGGTTGGTGGTGTGCCCCAGGATTTTGTAAATGTAAAAAGTGTGCCGCGGCTCAAAAAAGGTTGGGAAACACTGGCCTAAGGCAGTGGCACACTAGTGTGCCGTGAGCGATCATCAGGTGTGCCGTGGGAAATTGGAACCTCCAATACCCTTTCTTCCCCCTCCTGCCCACAGTGCTCTCTGGGTATAGGTGAACTACAACTTCCAAACTCAAGGTCAATTCCCAAGCAAACCCTTTCATTACTTTCTGTTGGTAATGGGAGTTCAATATGCCAAGTTTGGTTCAATTCCATTGTTGCAAGAGTTCAGGATGCTCTTTGATTGTGTGTTAACTATAAATCCCAGAAACTGTAACTTCCAAATGTCAAGGTATATTTTCCCCAAACTCCAACTGTGTTCACATTTGGGCATATTGAGTATTCATGCCAAGTTTGGTCCTGATCCAACATTGTTTGAGTCCACAGTGCTCTCTGGATATAGGTGAACTACAACTCCAAAACCCAAGGTCAATGCCCACCAAACTCTTATAGTATTTTCTCTTGGTTATGGGAGTTCTGTGTGGGAAGTTTGTGTCTTTCTGCCATTCCTGTCGTCACAAACAGTGCTCAGGGGCTACAAAGCCACAAAAAACAGTACCCACGAGGGGTTATTGAATAAATCACAAATAAAGTCAAGTAAAGTTTCCAATATATCTATTTTCAATATTATGCTGCATATGAAATCACAGAGGAACATTCAAGACCCAAATGGGCCTAACGAGCATATCCCACGTAGGGTATGAATCAAACACAATAAGTAGCACTCCCACGCAGGGGTTAAGTCAACTCAATATTGTACTGCTTATGAAATAATGGAAAAGCATAAATGACCCAAATGGGCCTGATGAGCAAGTCCCACGTAGGGGTTAAATCAACACAATAAGTAGAACTCCCACGCAGGGGTTAATTCAACACAAGGTAAATATATCAATAGCTATTATAGCTCATAATCATGAGTCCATATAAGGTTCGAAAATATCATATAGGTCCACAATGGGGAAAGCGAATGGGACGCGGAGGAGTGAAATGGTACTCATCCAGGTGAATGAATCAGGCCGACGGAGTCGCGATGCGTATTAAGAGGCCAAAAATATCCGTTTCACCGAAAAGTCTGGTTTTGTCAAGTCAAATCCAGGGGAGCGTCCAACATCTGTGAAATAATATCAAGGTAAACCAAGGGTAAAACCCCAATGATAATGTAATAATATAACAACAGGCAATAGTCAAAGAGTTACATACCATAATAACATCAATCATGACCCAGGCACAATAGCCGATAGCGGGTGACCCAAAGGTGAACAACTGAAGCAACAGGGGGGATATTTATCTATGAAAGGGTTAAGCTAATGAGCTGAGGGGGATGACGTCATTTAACCCGTTAGGCCACTCAGCATCTAAAAGGAGTGTCCATTTGATTTCAGCTGATCGTAGAAGGTCATTGGTGTGTTGATGAGGACGAGGTTTAATCTGTTCCAAGATCATCAGCTTTAAAGAGGCAGTCGAGTGTTTCATGTCTTTGCAATGTTTATAGAATGCAGAGTCCTCAGAGCCTCTATTAATTTTGCTTTTGTGTTCAATAAAACAGGTACGAATCTCCCTCAAGGTCATACCCACATAAACAAGAGAGCACCCACAGGAAATTCCATAAATGACAGATTTGGAAGCGCAGGTCCCATAATCCCTGATTTTGAAGGTTCTATTTTTTGATTTACTGTAAATTTCTTTCTCTTGAGAGACATTCACACACACTGAGCAGTGGGAGCATGGCTTCATGCCGGGGCTCATTATGCTCCTAATGGGTGGTCTGTGCCCATGAGAGTGTACCACCAGGTCTTTGACATTACGGGTGCGCTTATGCGCTATTAGAGGAAAGTCTGATAGGCCAGGGATATCTTTTAATAATGGCCAGTATTGTTTAACAATATTTGCTAAGGTATTGGAATGAGGTGTATAAGTAACTGGCCAGACCACCCGTTCTACATCTGTATGTTTCTTGGTTGTAAATAATGATGATCTGGGACGAGATTCAGCTCGCATCCTGGCCTTATTTATGATGGTGGTAGTGCCGTGAGCGATCATCAGGTGTGCCGCGAGAAAAGCTCTCTGCCCCCCTTCCTTCCCCCCTCCTCCTGCCAAACTCCTGATGCTTCGGAGAGGAGGAGGAAGGGACGTGGCGAAGAAAAAGAAGAAGGGACCGGGGCACTGCCTCCTTCGGTCGTTTCCCCAACCAGCCTCCAATCTGCCATGACTCCCGCCATGACTCTTGCCCCTTGCTTGTTGAAACCGCGCGGAGGAGGAGCCCCGCCTACTGAAGCCCGTCCACTGCTCATGCTCCTCCTCTGTGAGAGAGCTGAAGCCGGGGGAAGGGGGGGGCATGACGCAGCCTGTCTCTGCCCCCTCCCCCCGGCTTTAGCACTCCCACAGCTTCACCAGCCTTGAGGGGGCAGTGCCAAGTCAGCGATGGCAGAGCCAGCACAATGCTGGCTTGCCCCCTCAAAGCTGGCGAAGCTGTGGGAGAACTGAAGCTGGGGGAGGGGGCGGGGCATGGCGTGGCCTGGCTCCACCCCCTCCCCCAGCTTCAGCGCTCCCACAGCTTTGCCAGCCTTGAGGGGGCAGTGCCAAGCCAGCGGTGGCAGAGCCAGCACAATGCTGGCTTGGCACTGCCCCCTCAAGGCTGGCGAAGCTGTGGGAGAACTGAAGCCAGGGGGAGGGGGCGGGGCATGGTGTGGCCTGGCTACGCCCCTCCCCCAGCTTCAGCGCTGCCACAGCTTTGCCAGCCTTGAGGGGGCAGTGCCAAGCCAGCGGTGGCAGAGCCAGCACAATGCTGGCTTGGCACTGCCCCCTCAAGGCTGGCGAAGCTGTGGGAGAACTGAAGCCAGGGGGAGGGGTGGGGCATGGTGTGGCCTGGCTCCTCCCCTGGCTTCGGCACTCCCAGCAGCTGCTCCCAGCAGGCCACCACCCCCCAGCCATTCTTTACTGTGTTAGAGTGTCATTTTGGTTGGTGGTGTGCCCCCAGCCTTTTTTAATGTTAACAGTGTGCCGCGGCTCAAAAAAGGTTGGGAAACACTGTCATAAGCAGTACAATATTGAGTTGACTTAACCCCTGCGTGGGAGTGCTACTTATTGTGTTTGATTCATACCCTACGTGGGATATGCTCGTTAGGCCCATTTGGGTCTTGAATGTTCCTCTGTGATTTCATATGCAGCATAATATTGAAAATAGATATATTGGAAACTTTACTTGACTTTATTTGTG
The DNA here is from genome assembly GCA_030556195.1 of Anolis apletophallus. NCBI lineage: Eukaryota > Metazoa > Chordata > Lepidosauria > Squamata > Anolidae > Anolis > Anolis apletophallus. The sequence goes on from JARBWK010000012.1 coordinate 7,329,603, forward strand.
ATTTATTCAATAACCCCTCGTGCAGGCATGTAGCCAGGGGGGGGGGCTAAGGGGGCTTCAGCCCCCGAAATTCTCAGGGTGGTCCGTGAAAAGGCCTTACTGGTACATTATTTAAACTGTTATGTTTATTCATATCATGATCTGATCACCATGCTCATTGTATCCCACATTAATGAGGTTATTGGGATAACAATACAAAAGGTTTGCTAGGGTAGACCCTCTTCCACCCAGTCTCAGCCCCCCGAACCAAACTCAGCCCCCGAATCAAAATCCTGGCTACGGCCCTGCCCTCGTGGGTACTGTTTTTTTGTGTTTCTGCCATTCCTGCCAGGATATCTACCTTGTGTTCATTGAAACAGGCCCAGGCTTCACACTGAGTGTATAAATACATTTTAAAACATATTAACTATATGTATTGCTGTGTAAGAGTGTCATTTTGTGTCATTTTGGTTGGTGGTGTGCCCCCAGGATTTTGTAAATGTAAAAAGTGTGCCGCGGCTCAAAAATGGTTGAAAAACACTGGCCTAAGGAATTCTGGCTGTTATCCCCAGGCTTCACTGCTAGATGTACAAACAATAATGTTACTCCTTCATCTGTGAAAAGAAATGACGAGATTATTATTTTTTCCCCCACAGTCACTGGCAAATGGTATGAATATAATTCAAAGTCTGGAGCTCGGCGGTGGAAAGATCCCAATGTGCCTTCCAAGCGAGAAGAAAAAGAACCAGTTGGCCAAAAGGAGATAGCGAAGGGAACTACAAAGAACTTAAGCAAAAAGGAAGCAGACACCGGCGGCGAGAAGCTGGGAGAACAAAATCACGTGGAACCAAAGCCTTTAGAGAAAACGACTGAGCCTTTGAAACAAAAGACTAACCCAAAGTCCCAGAAGCCCAAGGAAGAACCCGTGGGCAAGAGCTCGGCCTCACCCATTATCCCACGCAAGCCGCCCAGCCCCTCTCCGAAAGTATATCCAAAATATGGTCATCAGCCTTCGAAAGAAGTTTGAAAAGCCACCTCTGCGGTGTTTCCAAATACCGTAGTAAACAAATGAATGCAAATGCTTCCCCCCCTTGTGTAACAGTTCTAATTAGATTACCGTCGTCTCCAGTGGCTTAAGAGATTGTGAACAGTGTCCATATTATCCTAACAGATTTGGCTTTCATGATTTGGTGAATCCAGTCTCAAGCTACAAAAAGAAAGGTAAAGGTAATAGACCCAGATTAACTTCTTTTGACACGTTGGAAGCCCCGTCCTCGGGGCCGGTGCTGGGCATGCGCGGCAGCGGCCCCGGGGGCGGGGCTTCCCTCCGCCTCTTCCTCCTCCTCGCCGGGACCGCCTTCCTTCAGTCAAGGAGAGGAGGGGGAAGAAAAGCCCCATCCCCGGGGTGCTGCTGGGCATGCGTGCGCGGCAGGAGGGCGCCTCTGCCATGTTCCTGGGTGCCGCGCATGACCGGCAGCGGCCCCAGGGGCTTCCCTTCTTTCCTCCTCCTCCTCGGCACCCAAGAACATGACGGAGGAGGCAGAGGCGCCCTCCTGCCACACACGCATGCCTGCCAGCGGCCCCAGGGGGCGGGGCTTCCGCCCGCCTCATCCTCACGCCCTCCTTCCTTGACAAGGGGGCGGGGCGATGGCAAGGGGGGGTGCCATTTCCTCCTCCCCCGCCCCCTCGCAGCGCTCTCCCCCCGCTCTCCCCCGAGAGAGAGAGAGAGAGAGGGAGTCATCATGCCGCACGTTGCGGTTTTGTTTGAACATTTTTTTAATCCTTGATCTGGCGCCCCCCTAGGCCTGCGCCCATAGGCCATGGCCTAGTGTGGCCTTATGGGTAATCCGGGCCTGAAAGGTAAAGGTTTTCCCCTGACAAGGTAAAGGGTTGGTGCTCATCTGATCTTAAGGCTTGGTGCTCATTTCTGCCCAAGCACATAAGATGGACCCGGCTGAGTGTTGTGTAAACAAGAGCCTATTTACTGTGATCCCTTGGCCTATTGGTGTTCCCGGACCCATGTGTGGCCGGATCTCACAAACGTTGCCCGCAAGTTCCTCAGCTGCCCGCCAACGAGCGGCCAGAGTAAAAGGGTCTTCAGCCTGGCAGGAGATGTAGTCACCCACTACCAGAGCTTGTTGGACCCCCTTGCGGTGGAAAAGCTGGTCTTCCCGAAGGCCAACTTGCCTGTTCTGGGGTTCCCAGAGATGGATTTTGACATCAGCCTTCCCTAGATTTATCTTGACAATAAAGAAATCATTCTACCCACACCAATGTTTTCTGATTTCATGTTGAGTTCTGAGAGATCAGTCTAACACCAATGTTTTAAACAGTGATCTTGACTTATTTGAGATCATGATACCCTAACACCAATGTTTTCTAAATTGATCTTACGTGAGATCACTCTGCCACCAATGTTCATGTGTTTTATGTATTTTACTGTGTTGTTATTTGTGTTTTGGTTTTTTATTTTATTGTAATATTAGCTTGGGGGAAGTGAGTGAAGGTATTTCAAGTCCCATAATCCATGGTCCATCCTTCTCCAAATTGCACCAGGATGTAAAGTGGGTCATGGGGGGGCCTGTGTGCCAAGTTTGGTCTTGATCAGTCATTGGATGATGTTTGGGAAGTGAATTGGGTGAAGGTACTGCAAATCCCATCATTCATGGCCCATCCTGCCCTAAACTGCACCAGGTTGTTAAGTGAGCCATTGGGCCTCTGTGTGCCGAGTGTGGTCCTGATCCATCATTGCTGTGGGCCGTAGTGACTGACTGCCTGAGGCCTTTTCTTTTCCCTCTGCGTCACCTTAGAATGTTGGAATATAGATGGCCAACCAGTATCTTATGCAAATTCTCCCACAGTTGCAACCAATCATGTTGTTTGAATGTTGAGGCTTGTATTCTTGGATGCTGACCAATCAGAGTCCTTCATGCAAATACTCTCTCAGTGGCAACCAATCTCCTCTGTCTGCTGCCTTAGAATGTTGGAGTTCTGAGGCTGTCCAATCAGAGTCCTGTATGCAAATAATCCCACAGTGGGAGCCAATCAGAAAGCTGCCACATACATACATACATACGAACATACATACAAACAAACATTCTCTTTTATTATATATATATATATATATATATATATATATATATATAGGTATATATAGATGCTGTTGGTCTTGGCCTCATGTAAGCCGCCCTGAGCCCTCGCAGGGGAAATGGTGGCAAGGTATAAAGTTTATTATTATTATTATTATCTCCATTTCTAAACCGAAGAGCCAGCATTGTCCATAGACACCTTCAAGGTCATGTGGCTAGCATGACTGAATGGAACACTGTTGCCTTCCTACTGGAGTGGTACCTATTAATTTACTATCATTTACATGTTTTCGACTGCTAGGTTTGCAGAAGACAAAAAGAAAAATGGATGTGATTTTGTTAACGGAAAATGATTGATTTATCTGGTGTTGCACTCCAGACAAGGAGCACCCCCCTAGTCACACACACAACAGGCAGACTCTGAATAAATAGGCTTTTATTGAAACAAATATAGTGTCCAACAAAGGGTTAAAAGAAGTTAAATTGTAGAATATATCCAAGGTAAAACACACAGTTCAATTAGTCCCAAAATCCAAAGGTATCGTGTCAAAATCCAAAAGCAAAGGTAAAAAGCTTGATGCAAATCCCATGAATAATACAAGGCAGCTATAGGAGCAAAACATGCAGAGTCCTAGGCAAAAAACTGCCTCGAGGCCGTTACTGGATGGCTGCGTGCCAGTAGGTTGAGGGTGAATCCGGCGAAGACGGAGATCTTGTGGTCGGGCCGCTCGGGTGGTGTAGATGTCCAGCTTCCGACCCTGGACGGTGTGGCACTATGCCCATCGCCTTCCGTTAAGAGCCTGGGGTCCATCTGGACTCCCAGCTGACCATGGAGGCCCAGGTCTCCGCGGTCAGCAAGGTTGCTTTTTTTTCATCTGCGACAGGCTCGGAGGCTGGCCCCTATATCTCCGGAATGACCTGGCCACGGTGATCCAAGCTACGGTCATCTCAAGGCTGGATTACTGTAACGCGCTTTACGTTGGCCTTCCTTTGTCGGGCGACCCGGAAGCTCAAGCTGGTGCAGAACACTGCCGCCCGGCTCCTGTCTGGAACCCCAGCAGGCCGCCACATCACACCTGTTTTGCAGGATCTGCACTGGCTCCCAATCGAGCACCGGATCTCCTTCAAGGTGTTGGTTCTTACCTTGAAGGCCTTGCATGGCCTGGGGCCAGCGTACTTGAGGGACCGACTCACCCCACACTGTCCCCGAGATCACTACGCTCCGAGGATGCTAATTTGTTAGAGATACCCTCGGCGAAATCGGCTAAACTGACATCTACTCGCCGGAGGGCGTTCTCCGTTATAGCTCCTACGTTGTGAAACGCCCTCCCGGCTGGAACGCGGGCTATAAAGGACCTGCTCCCGTTTAGACGCGCCTGCAAAACTTATTTGTTTAAGCAGGCCTTCGGTGAGTAGGTCCTGCCCATGTTCCGCTTTAGCCGCTGTCCTGGGGTGTCACGCTATCTAATTTCTGAACTGTACCTGGGGGTTTTGTATTTTGCTGTTTTAACTGTTTAATTGTCTTAGATGTTTTATCGCATTGCTTGTGTGTAGTTGTACCTTCGGTTCCTGCGAGCCGCCGCGAGCCTCAGGGAGTCGGCGGCATAGAAACCCGAATAATAATAATAATAATAATAATAATAATAATAATATCACGAGCTTGGAGACAAAATAGAACTTGGCATGGTATACTGAACGAAGCCTGGAAGCTGAAGACAATTTCCCTAGCAATCTAATATAAAGACAAATCAGTTTCGGTTTGCAAACCGACTGCTGCGTCGGAGGCTGGCAGCCTGCCTAGATTCTCGAATGCTATCTCGGCGGTTGAATGGAAGCTCATTAAGATTCCCAGGTGTCTCGCTATCAACATCAAGGCCTTCAGACTCCTGAACACAAGAATTCTCATCTACTGAGGCCCTGGGAAGAGAACCGTTTCCAGGAAAGCAAGCCTCATCTGAAAAGTCACTTTGCATCTCAGAATTCTCACTAAGCATCCCATCATCAGCATTGGCAGGAACAATGCCATCATCCCTAGCATGCACATGAGCACCAGGCTGAAACACCACATCTGGGGTGGTTTAGTTAGTATGTTTTAAAGGAAGGGTGGATCCAGTGTGACTGTGCCGCACCCCTACATACCCTTCTTGACTTAAAAATTCTCCTGTTTAACCACCGGGAAGTGGCGCAGCTAGCTAAGTGTCAGCTGCATAAGATCTCTCTGACCTGTAGGTCATGAGTTCGAGGCCTGCCTGGGTCAGGGTGGGTGCCTGACCTTAAATGTAGCCTGCTGTCGACCTTTGCAGCCTGAAAGACAGTTGCATCTGTCAAGTAGGAGATAAAGGTTCCACATTAAGTGGGGAGGCAAATTTTGACTGATTTATGAGGCCATTAAGAACTCCAGGAATCGCTGAAAAGGAATGCGGAAGAACAACAAGGGAAGCTGGAGAAAACGGAGAGAGGCGTGCGTGAGCTCCCCCTGGTGGCCAGAAGTCTGTCACAAGTTTACCAGAAAAATTGCCTCTTTGTACGTCTTTGTTCGTATATGTTCGTCAATATATGTATATATGTTAAAAACTGCAGGGATTGTCTGCAATGTATATGTACTGTAATCCGCTCTGAGTCCCCTTCGGGGTGAGAAGAGCGGAATAGAAATGAAGTAAATAAATAGTAAATAAATAAGGGACAATTTTGCCACCTCCCTCATATTTGTTTTAATACTATTTCCTCCCTCATAAAAGAAACTGGAAATGATGATTGGCCATGTCTGCTTTTGAAAGAGAATCCCTTGGGTCTAAGGACTTCATCCCACACAGTAAAATTAGTGTTTCTACACATTTAAGAAGTGGCAACCCATGGTGCCCGCTTGTAAATAAAACGATGACGCCATGCGTGAGAAGAGCCAAAACCCAATTTTAAACCGTGATTGCCAATGGAGAGGTTTGGGGAAATATCAGGTTAATTTAAAACAGGCTGGAGGACACAGCCTGGCTTGACCTCTTCCAGTCCGGCTTCTGTATTGGGCACGGGACAGAGACCGTGCTGGTGGCCATTACAGATCAGCTCCGATGCCAGCTTGACTGAGGTGGGTCGGCGCTGCTTGTGTTATTACCGTATTTTTCGCACCATAAGGCGCACCTGCTGATAAGACGCACCTAGATTTTAGGAGGAAAATTGGAAGAAAAAAAATGGGGGCTGGCTACTGTCGGCGCGGCGGAACGGGGGCGGAAGAGGGGACTCACGGGGCGGGCTCGCCGCTCACGGACCCGAGGAGGAGCAGGAGGAGGGGGGACCACGAGGGCGGCCCCCACGGAGACGCAGCGGCAGCAGCAGCCGCCGCCGCAGCAGCGGCAGCAGAAGGGCCTGAAGCCAGAGGCGCATCTTCGTGACGTCACTTCGTCGCGCCTCTGCCAAGGAGGAAGGGGAGGAAGACCTCGCCGGCCGCGCGCTGTAAGGAGGGCCGGAAGAGAGGCCGGAGGGAGGGAGGAGGGAAGGAGGAAGAGCGCCTCGGTGAGACCTTCCTCCCCTTCCTCCTGGCAGAGGCAACAAGGCCTTCCTCCCCTTCCTCCTTGGCAGAGTCACGAAGATGCGCCTCTGGCTTCGGGCCCTTCCGCTGCTGCTGCCGCCGCTGCGTCTCCGTGGGGGCCGCCCTCGTGGCCTCCCTCCTCCTCCTCTCGGGTCCGTGAGCAGCGAGCCCGCCCTGTGAGTCCCCTCTTCCGCCCCCGTTTCCTCCGCGCGCCGGCTGGCTGCGGCGACACGGCGGCGGGAGTCTGCGCATGCGCAGGCGCAGCCAGGAGCCGCCGGGAGCCGCCGGGGCGCGAATAGCGTGAGTATATCGCCCCCCCCTCTGCTCCAGCGCCTCCCCCCCTCCCTGCCTGCATCTTCGCTCCATAAGACGCAGCTGATTTTTCTTCCTACTTTGGGAGGAAAAAAACTGCGTCTTATGGTGCGAAAAATACGGTAGATCTAACGGAAGCGTTTGATATGGTTGACTACGATCTACTGACCCACCGCCTCGCCATAGCTGGAATTCGGGGGACAGTCCTGAAATGGCTGTCCTCCTTCTTCCGCAATCAAGGACAGCGAGTGGATAGGGGAGACCTGGTTTCCGAGAGGTCTCCACTTGTTTGTGGAGTTCCCCAAGGGGCCATTCTCTCCCCCCTGCTCTTTAACAACTATATGCAACCTCTCGCTCAGCTGGTTCGGAGCTATGGGCTGGAGTGTTATCAGTACGCTGATGACACTCAACTCGTTCTGCGAATGGACGGCCGGCCAGACTCTGTACCTGATAATTTCCAACAATGCCTTGAAGTCGTGACTGGGTGGCTGCGTGCTAGCTGCTTGAGGGTGAACCCGGAAAAGACGGAGATCTTGTGGCTGGGTCACCCTGGTGGAGGGACTGTTCAGTTGCCTACCCTTGACGGTGTACCCCTGTGTCCGTCGTCCTCTGTGAAGAGCCTGGGAGTCCTGCTGGACCCTCGACTATCAATGGCGGCTCAGACCTCCAATGCCAGCAGAGTGGCTCTTTTCCGTCTCCGGCAGGCTAGGCGACTGGCTCCCTATCTGACCAGGGAGGATCTGGCCACGGTGATCCAGGCCACGGTCACCTCGAGAATTGACTACTGCAACACCCTCTACATTTGTACTACTGCAACACCCTCTACCTTTGTCGGCGATCTGAAGGCTCAAGCTGGTGCAAAATGCAGCTGCTAGGCTTCTCACTGGTACGCCGCTGAGAGCTCACATAACACCGATATTGCTGTCAGATTATTGCTTTTTGAATTGCAATTCATGAGTCAGCACAAGATATATTTTCGCAGTTTGAGATGACCTGCAGTGTGACATGTTTGACACCAGATGGCGCTGTCTCAAGACTGCTAAATGGAATCTTGAGGAATGTCAGTTACAAAGTGACAGTTGGGATTTGACAGTTGGGATTTAATATCTGTGAGGAAAGGATGTTTAGAAAGGTAGCTGTGATGGCTGTTGTTTTTCGATGTTTTGCCAGTTATTGTTAAATACAATTCAATACAAAGTTATATATTTACCTTGTGAATTGAATGAGAGTTTCATTATTCACTCGAACAGAGACTGGAGTTTTTGGGCCGATGGGGAATTAAACTTCTATATTTCTGTTGCCTATCCGCTGTGACATAAATACTCAACTCAGCTGCACTGGCGACCAGTGGAGCACCGGGTCTCCTTCAAAGGGTTGATTATCACCTTCAAGGCCTTATATGGTCAGGGGCAGACGATACTTGAGGGACCGTCTCACTCCATATCAGCCCCAGAGGTCACTGCGCTCCATCGATCAAAATCTTTTGATGATTCCTAGCTGCCACTCATATTGGCTGACATCGACTAGACGGCGAGCCTTTACGACCATGGCTCCAACTCTTTGGAACGCTCTGCCGGAAAATGTGCGGGCTTTGAGAGATCTAACAAAGTTCCGCAGAGCGTGCAAGACGTTTCCATTCCAGCAGGCTTTCAGGGTCTGATCTGGTTAATCAGCTGCAAATAGTTTTATAGTTTTTATTTAAGAGTTTAATTCTTTCAGTTGTTTTAAAGTGCATTTTTATATTCTCTGTAAGCCGTCCTGAGCCCTCGGGGAAGAACGGCATACAAAACGGAATCTATGTATATAATAAAAGTCAGTGTTTGCGGACGTGCGGAGGTGCTGAGGAATATGTGGCAGCGTTTCGATTGCTTGCCACTGTGGGAGTATTTGCATAAAGGACTCTGATTGGTCATCTACATTCCAACATTCTAAGGTAACACAGAGGGAAAAGGAAAGACCCCAGGCAGTCAGTCACTGCGGCCCACAGCAATAACGGGTCAGGACCAAACTTGGCACACAGGGGCCCAATGGCCCACTTCACAACATGATGTGTTTTAGGGCAGGATGGGCCACAAATGATGGGATTCGCAGTACCTTCACCTGATTCATTTCCCACAGAACATTGCAGCCCCTACAAATCACAGACCAGGCCCAAACTTGGCATACAGAGTACCCATGACCCACTCTACATCCTGATGCAGTTTTGAGTGGGACGGACCATGGATGATGGGACTTGAAGTACCTTCACTCACTTTCTGAGACCGCTGCGACCCTCATTCATTGACTGATCAAGACCACACTTGGCACACAGAGCCCACATGACCCACTCTACATTCTGGTGCAGTTTGGAGAACGGGGGACCATGGATGATGGGACTTCCAGTACCTTCCCTCACTTCCAGAGACCGCTGCGACCCTCATCCAATGACTGATCAAGACCACACTTGGCACACAGAGTCCCCATGACCCACTCTACATCCTGGTGCAGTTTGGAGAAGGATGGACCATGGACGATGGGACTCGCAGTACCCTCACTAACTTCCAGAGACCACTGCAAGCCACATAACCAAATCATAAAGACCAATCTTGCCACACAATGCCTTTCTCAATTAACCCGGGCACCGCCAGGTCCTCAGCTAGTAAATAAATAAAAATAAAATAATAAAATACAACCACTTCCTACGATCGCCAATGCAGACGCTTGGGGAAAGATCAGGGTTAATTTTAGCCCCTTTCCTACGATCCGGGGTGATTTTTTAAATAAAAAAGATAAAAATCCTGGAGGGACAGTGGGAGGACACAAATCTCTACCGGGTGACAGCAAATCACATTGATAAATCCTAAAGATAGCAGAGAAAAGGAGAAAGTGTGATGGGTGTAGTTAAATCATCAGTTTAATTCCCAAACAGGGCAATCCAAAACTCAAGAGAAAAACAACAATCCAAAACGGTTTACTTATCCCAGGGCTGTCCAACTGGCGGCCCGTGGGCCGTATATGGCCCCAGCCTCTTCCCTACGGCCCCCTACCCTTTCAAAAAAGAAATCGGCTGTTTAAAATTATTATTTTTATTTTTTATTATTTATTATTTTTTAATATATTTTTTGCGGCGGGGAGGGGCCGGGCGGAGGAGCAGGCTCCCTCCTCCTCCTACTCCCTCCCTCCTCCCCCGCCAATCGGCACGCTCTGTCTTTGTGAGGTGGAGATGGCGCAGCCGCGGCAGAGATGGAGCAGCCGCTGCGGAGATGGGGCAGCCGCCGCGGTGGAGATGGCGCAGCCACCACGGTGGAGATGGGGCAGCCGCCGCGGAGGCGCAGCCGCCCGCTCGCTCGCTCGCCCACCCGCCGCCTCGCCCGCCCGCCCACTGCCTCGCTCGCCCGCCGCCTCGCACGTGGTCCGGCTACTGGATCCAGCGCGTTTGGAAATGTAGGCCGAAGCAGGGGGCTTAAGGGGAAGATGGGGTTGTGAATATATGGGGCAGAAATATAATAATAATAATAATAATAATAATAAATGTATTTAATTTGGAAATAAGGGGAAGATGGGGGTGGGAATATATGGGGCAGAAATATAATAATAATAATAAATGTATTTAATTTGGAAATAAGGGGAAGATGGGGGTGGGAATATATGGAGCAGAAATATAATAATAATAATAATAATAATAAATGTATTTAATTTGGAAATCAGAGGAAGTTGGGGTTGGGAATATATGGGGCAGAAATATAATAATAATAATAATAATAATAAATGTATTTAATTTGGAAATAAGGGGAAGATGGGGGTGGGAATATATGGGGCAGAAATATAATAATAATAATAATAATAATAATAAATGTATTTAATTTGGAAATAAGGGGAAGATGGGGTTGTGAATATATGGGGCAGAAATATAATAATAATAATAATAATAATAATAATAAATGTATTTAATTTGGAAATAAGGGGAAGATGGGGGTGGGAATATATGGGGCAGAAATATAATAATAATAATAATAATAATAAATGTATTTAATTTGGAAATAAGGGGAAGATGGGGGTGGGAATATATGGGGCAGAAATATAATAATAATAATAATAATAAATGTATTTAATTTGGAAATAAGGGGAAGATGGGGGTGGGAATATATGGGGCAGAAATATAATAATAATAATAATAATAATAAATGTATTTAATTTGGAAATAAGGGGAAGATGGGGTGGGAATATATGGGGCAGAAATATAATAATAATAATAATAAATGTATTTAATTTGGAAATAAGTGGAAGATGGGGGTGGGAATATATGGGGCAGAAATATAATAATAATAATAATAATAATAATAATAATAATAAATGTATTTAATTTGGAAATAAGGGGAAGATGGGGGTGGGAATATATGGGGCAGAAATATAATAATAATAATAATAATAATAATAATAATAAATGTATTTAATTTGGAAATAAGGGGAAGATGGGGGTGGGAATATATGGGGCAGAAATATAATAATAATAAATGTATTTAATTTGGAAATAAGGGGAAGATGGGGGTGGGAATATATGGGGCAGAAATATAATAATAATGTATTTAATTTGGAACTGAGGGCTGTTTTGCTGGGGTGGGCTCCTTTCTTCCTTTCTTCCTTGCTTTAATTCTTGCTTTTATGTTATTTATTTATATTTATTTCCCTCCCATATATATTCCCTTCCTCAATACATTGGTTTGAGACACAGATTGACTCTTGCCACAGAAGTTAATACATAACTTAGTTAACTTAGTTACAATAACAAAGTATTCAACTAGAATATTTATTTTCCATTTATGAGAAAATCACATCGTGATCGAGATAAGAAAAAGTGATTAATCGCCAGTGGGCAGCCCTGACATGTTTCGAGTTTACTGTAACTCTGTAGTTGTTATGGTAGTGAAAGGTTGGGAAACACTAATGACGAAAGCTTACCATGCCATTGTTTCCATTGCTTTAAGGCAGTGCTTTCCAACCAGTGTGCCATGGCACACTAGTGTGCCGTGAGCGATCATCAGGTGTGCCGTGGGAAATTGGAACCTCCAAGACCCTTTCTTCCCCCTCCTGCCGAACACTTTTTCTTCTCCACTCGGGCTCCCTTCTTCCCAGCCTCACTCTGCTCGCTTTGCCTCGGTTTGCTCTGGGGCGAGTCTGCGCAGTAGCGTCCGCACGGGTCACATCTTCCTCCCTCCCCCTCCCCTCCTGAACACGCTCACGCTGCCCCCTCGGATCAAAATGGTAGCAGAAGCGACAGTGTAGAAGAAAAAGTAAGTGTTCGGCAGGAGAGGGATGAAAGGACGCGAAGGGGAAGGGGGAGGAAGAGGTCTCTGTCGAAAGCAGGCATTGGCAAACCTGGACCTTCCAGGTGTTTTGGACTCCAACTCCCACCATTCCTAGCAGCCTCCGGCTCTTTTGCTTCCCCCCCCCCTCAGCCATTTAAGCAGGAAAGGGCCTCAGGCTGTTAGGAATGGTGGGAGTTGAAGTCCAAAGCACCCAGAGGGCCAAAGTTTTCCCATGCCTGTTTTAGGGACCTTAAAGTGGTGAGCCTCCTTCCAACATTGTGATTCTGGATAGAAAACAAACAACAACATAACATAACATTGTTTGAGTCCACAGTGCTCTCTGGGTGTAGGTGAACTACAACTTCCAAACTCAAGGTCAATTCCCAAGCAAACCCTTCCAGTACTTTCTGTTGGTAATGAGAGTTCAATATGCCAAGTTTGGTTCAATTCCATTGTTGCAAGAGTTCAGGATGCTCTTTGATTGTGTGTTAACTATAAATCCCAGAAACTGTAACTCCCAAATGTCAAGGTCTATTTTCCCCAAACTCCATCTGTGTTCACATTTGGGCATATTGAGTATTCATGCCAAGTTTGGTCCTGATCCAACATTGTTTGAGTCCACAGTGCTCTCTGGATATAGGTGAACTACAACTCCAAAACCCAAGGTCAATGACCCACCAAACTCTTATAGTATTTTCTCTTCATTATGGGAGATCTGTGTGGGAAGTTTGTGTCTTTCTGCCATTCCTGCCAGGATATCTATGTTGTGTTCATCGAAACAGGCCCAGGTTTCACACCGAGTGTATAAATACATTTAAAAATGCATTAACTATATGTATTACTGTGTTAGAGTGTCATTTTGTGTCATTTTGGTTAGTGATGTTCCCCAGGATTTTGTAAATGTAAAAAATGTGAAAAACACTGTCGTATATAGACAGACATAAAGGCAATTTAACATTCCAGCTTCTGGCCACCATTCCTTCATTCTTTTTGTGTGTGTGTACTTCCTGGAGATTTTATGGCCTCGTAAATTTAGCCTCCCCACACAAGTGGTCCCTAAATTTCCTACTTGACAGATGCAACTGTCTTTCAGGTTGCAAAGGTTGACAACGAGCTACACAATTGGTCGAGAGCTCACCCCAACCCGGGCAAGCCTCAAACTCATGACGTTCTGGTCAGTAGAGAACTTATGCAGCTGACACCCAGCCAGATGCGCCACATTCCCGGTGCTTACACTGATAGGAACCTAGTCCCAATGGAACAAGACCTGCTTTATCAATTGTGAAATGGGGAGTCAACTATCTGAGTAAGTCTGATTGATTAGGAGGGTAGAACTAGTGATAAAACTTACAGCTTCAACTGCAAGCACACATAACAATTAACTACTTCAGTGTTTCTCAACCAGTGTGCCGGGGCACACTAGTGTGCCGTGAGCGATCATCAGGCGTGCCGTGGCAAATTGGAACCTCCAGGAGGGGAGGGGGAGAGTCTAGTGTGTTGAAGTATAAAAACCCTAAGAAACCTACCTCGATAAAGGCCCCCTCCCCACCCGTTGTCTACTTGGTCTCTCCCTCTCCATGCATTGGGAAGACCCACCTCCCTTTCCCCAAGTAGAGACCTCCTCTTGCCTCCTGGGGGGTTCTGTGTGGGAAGTTTGGCCCAGTTCTGTCATTGGTGGGATTCAGAATGCTCTTTGATTGTAGGGGAACTATAAATCCCAGCAACTACAACTCCCAAATGCCAAGGTCTATTTCCCCTCTGCATCCATCTGCATTCATATTTGGGCATATTGAGTATTCATGCCAAGTTTGGTCCCGATCCAACATTGTTTGAGTCCACAGTGCTCTCTGGATATAGGTGAACTACAACTCCAAAACTCAAGGTCAATGCCCACCAAACTCTTATAGCATTTTCTCTTGGTTTGGGAGTTCTGTGTGGGAAGTTTGTGTCTTTCTGCCATTCCTGCCAGGATATCTATGTTGAGTTCATCTATACAGGCCCAGGTTTCACACTGAGTGTATAAATACATTTAAAAACGTATTAACTATATGTATTACTGTGTTAGAGTGTCATTTTGTGACATTTTGGTTGGTGGTGTGCCCCAGGATGTTGTAAATGTAAAAAGTGTGCCGCGGCTCAAAAAAGGTTGAGAAACACTGAACTACTCAACACAAGTGTCAGAAATATGAAAAGCACTAATTGAAATCAGTTGGAGACTTGTAGTAGTTACTGATCACATTTGTTTGAAATGTAGCAATAGCAGCTCCTAGTGGTACATTGCGGGACTTTCTCGAAATCATCTCAAAGATTGACTTTGTTTTTCCTGTTAATCTCGGATGCCAGATTTTTTTGTGGGGAAAAAAGTGCCAGTCCTGTATATAAACATCTGCTAGAAATATGTGATTTATGTAAAACATATTGCATAAAAGCAGTGAGATCCTTTTACAATGAGGCTACAACTGCCTTAACAGGCTATTGTAAATTCCAGGCAGCACTGCGGACATCCCATAGTGAGGTGCTTGTAAGCGAGAACAGCACTCCAAACCAGCAGGCTTTTAAAAATAATTTTTGGAAACGTATTATTCGGCTGTTGCATATGAACTGTCCAGATGCTGAAGCTGCCTGGAACACATCTGCCAAAACAGACTCCACCAAGGGGGACTTTGAGTGTGCTTTTCCTGCATGGCAGGGGTTGGACTAGAGCAGGGCTGTCCAACTGGCGGCCCGGGGGCCGCATAAGGCCCCCCAGCTCCTTCCCTGCGGCCCCCTAAGCTTTTAAATAAAAAATAAAAATAAAAAATAAATTAAATAATAATATTTATAAAAATTACCCACTCCCGGGTTCTGGAGCAAGTATCGCGAGACTACAGAAGCCACACGGGATTTCGCTCTCAATGTGAGATCATGCCTGCGTTGAGAGCGAAATCCCGTGTGGCTTCCATAGTCTCGTGAAACTCCTGTTGCCAAAATCTTGGCTACTTAATCCCTGCAGCCCATGCAGGCGCGATTTGGACCTTCTCGGCTGCTGCCTCGGTCGGTCGTCGCCTCTGCTCGTGGTCCGGCTGCTCCTGGATCCCGCGTGTTTGGGAAGGTAGGCTAACCTTTATGTTATTATTATGTAATTGTGTATGGATGTCCCTTATGTATTCCCTCCCTGCATTTCCCCTTAGTAAAAGATAATATTTGATTGTATGGATGCCTCTTATGAATTATAAGTAAATTGGAGCCGGGGGAGGGGCGGGGGCGGAGCCGGGGCAGGGGCGGAGCCGGGGCAGGGGTGGAGCTGGGGTAGGGGCGGAGCCAGGGCAGGGGCGGAGCCGGGGCAGGGGCAGACCCTTTGGCCCCCCAGGTCATCAGTGACCGGAATTCAGGCCCCTGGGCTGGTAGAAGTTGGACAGCCCTGGACTAGAGCAATGTTTCCCAACCAGTGTGCTGGGGCACACTAGTGTGCCGTGAGCGGTCATCAGGTGTGCCGTGGGAAACTGGAACCTCCAGGAAAGGGGGGGGGAGTCTAGTGTGTTGAAGTATAAAAACCCTAAGAAACCTACCTCGATAAAGGCACAAAATTACAACCCCCCCTCCCCACCCGTTGTCTACTTCAGTGTTTCCCAACCAGTGTGCCGTGGCACACTAGTGTGCCATGAGTGATCATCAGGTGTGCCGTGGGAAATTGGAACCTCCAATACCCTTTCTTCCCCCTCCTGCCGAACACTTTTTCTTCTCCACTCTGGCTCCCTTCTTCCCAGCCTCGCTCTGCTCGCTTTGCTCTGGGGCAAGTCTGTGCAGTAGCGCCCGCATGGGTCACATCTTCCTCCCTCCCCCCTCCCCTCCTGAACACGCTCACGCTGCTCCCTCGGATCAAAATGGCGGCAGAAGCGGCAGTGTAGAAAAAGCAAGTGTTCGGCAGGAGGGGGAAGAAAGGGCGGGGAGGGGGAGGAAGAGGTCTCTGTCGGAAGCTGGCATGGGCAAACTTGGACCTTCCAGGGGTTTTGGACCCCAACTCCCACCATTCCTAGCAGCCTCAGGCCCTTTTCCTTTCCCCCCTCTCAGCCACTTAAGCAGGAAAGGGCCTCAGGCTGTTAGGAATGGTGGGAGTTGAAGTCCAAAGCACCCAGAGGGCCAACATTTTCCCATGCCTGTTTTAGGGACCTTAAAGTGGTGAGCCTCCTTCCAACATTGTGATTCTGGATAGAAAACAAACAACATCACATTGTTTGAGTCCACAGTGCTCTCTGGGTGTAGGTGAACTACAACTTCCAAACTCAAGGTCAATTCCGAAGCAAACCCTTTCAGTACTTTCTGTTAGTAATGAGAGTTCAATATGCCAAGTTTGGTTCAACCCCATTGTTGCAAGAGTTCAGGATGCTCTTTGATTGTGTGTTAACTATAAATCCCAGAAACTGTAACTCCCAAATGTCAAGGTCTATTTCCCCTGTACTCCATCTGCAATCATATTTGGGCATATTGAGTATTCATGCCAAGTTTGGTCCTGATCCAACATTGGTTGAGTCCACAGTGCTCTCTGGATATAGGTGAACTACAACTCCAAAACTCAAGGTCAATGCCCAGCAAACTCTTACAGCATTTTCTCTTGGTTATGGGAGTTCTGTGTGGGAAGTTTCTGTCTTTCTGCCATTCCTGCCAGGATATCGTATGTTGTGTTCATCGAAACAGGCCCAGGTTTCACACTGAGTGTATAGATACATTAAAAAACACATTAACTATATGTATGACTGTGTTAGAGTGTCATTTGGTGTCATTTTGGTTGGTGGTGTGCCCCAGGATTTGGCAAATGTAAAAAGTGTGCCGCAGCTCAAAAAAGGTTGGGAAACACTGGACGAGAGGCCCATGCAGTCTCTTCCAATTCTACGTATGATGGCCATATCATGAAATAATTATTTTAAAGTGAGTTGTGTGTTTTTATGCAAAGCTTACTGTATGTTACTGTATGTTGTATGAGCAGCAGCTCCGCCGACAGCGCCAGGAGGCGGAGTACATCCCAGAGAGGGAGCCGGGCCTCTCAAGCCCTGCATAGCTCCCTCACATGGAGAGGAGGCCCGCGAGTGTGTAGGTCTGCCCCCTTTGGTGTGCATAAGAGTGGCCCTTCTGCCGAGCTTGGCTTGGGAAGTAAACTTTTGCATTGTCTTTGGCCTTCGGCGCTCCAGGCAGTCTCATGCCGGCCACGTGACCTCGGAGGCGTCTGTGGGCAATACCGGCTCTTCGGCATACAAAAGGAGATGACCACCAACCCCCAGAGTCGGACGCGACTGGACTTAATGTCAGGGGAAAACCTTTACCTTTCACCTTTGCCTTTTCTGTCAAATAGTTCTGGGGCCTTTGTGAATTCCACCCTTCAATGCAATTGGATGCTGGGATATGTAGTTTGGCTAAGTCAGCAGCACACTTTGGCATAGAAGGCTAAACAACCTTGGGAAACTACATGTTTGGGGATTGCTCCAGCAATCTAAGACAAAAAGGTTAACGACCCCTGCACTAAAGAGACTGGCAATATCAGGAAAAAACTGAACTGGGGACTCAAGAGAGGGGTTGTGACTATGATGCTCTTTCTACAAGCGTTGATGACTAAAAAGGCCAATCTGAGATGGGCAAGTTCGGTTGCAGAAAGCACAGCAGAAAGTCTCCTTGGGTGATGTTGTTTCCAAGTTGCGGTTCTTTCTGCGTTGTCGTTTCTCTTCGAGACCCATTTGGCATGTCTTCTCGAAAGAGGCCGCAGCATTGTGGATAGTGCGTCTCCATGCCTCCCGATGTGAGGCCAGGGTGGACCACTGTTGGTGATCAATCTGGCCGAGCCTGAGATGTTGTTTCAGGGAGTCCTTATATCTCTTTTTGGGGGCGCCTCTCTTGCGCTGACCCATGGCGAGTTCATCATAGAGTAGTATCTTTGGGAGGTGGTGGTCCTCCATCCTAGACACGTGCCCTGCCCAGCGCAGCTGTGTTCCCAATAGCATGGCCTCAGTGCTGGTGATCCCTGCTTGCTCAAGGACAGCAACATTCGTCACATAGTTGGTCCAGTGTATATTTAGGATTGTGCGAAGACAGCGCTGATGAAAGCGTTCGAGGAGTCGTAGGTGTTAGCGATAGGTGACCCATGTTTCAGACCCATAGAGAACAACAGACAGTACGATAGCTTTGTACACACTGATTTTGGTGCTTTGCCTCAGGTGCTTGTTGCTCCAGACTCTTTTGTAAAGCCTTCCAAATGCACTATATGCCTTTGCTAATCTGTGATCTATCTCTTTGTCAATCTTGGCGTCTGAAGAGATGATGCTTCCCAGGTAGGCGAACTGCTGAACGGACTTAAGCACAGATTTGCCTATGCTGACGTGGGGATGGTGGTGTTCTTCCTGTGGTGCGGGCTGGTAGAGGACTTCCATTTTCTTCAGGCTAACTTCCAGACCAAGCAACTGTTGCAAAGCAGGATGTTAGGCGCTGCAGGGCTGCTTCTCTATGGGCGACAAGGGCAGCATCGTCAGCAAAAAGCAGCTCACGGACTAGATAGTTTAGAGCAGGGGTGCTCAGAATGGTGATCGGGATCACCAGGGTGATCTTCGGGCCTCATCCTGGTGATCTTCAGGCCCCTGACCAGGTTTTTTGCTGTTGACCCTCTTCACGCGCCCCTGCACGCTGCAAAGAAGTCCTCTGTCATTGCTCCTCCCCGCTCCCTGCTCGCGTGCCGCCTCCAAAAGCTCCAGAGTCCAAGAGGCAGAATGGGCCCCCTCTTTTGGATTCCTCCTCCTCCCTCCGTTCTTCTCCAGCCACTCAAGAGTCGTAGGAGACCAAAGGGGCGGGCCTGGAAGACGCGATGCATGGCTGGCCCACACGCATGCGCATGAAGCGCCCATTCTGCCTCTCGGACTTCTCGTGAGCTCTTGAGGCGGCACGCATGCTGGCGGCGTGGAAATAGGAGCAACGACAGAGGAGGAGGAGAAGGACGCTTGGGGTGCATTTCCTTACCGCATCTCAAAGGTCGGTCTTTTTACTTTGGGGTGGGTGCTTGATTGTCCTGTGGCATGTCTCTTTGTTTATTTTTAATGTTTAAAAAATGGTCTTTTAGCTCCAAAGCCTCTCTGCTTGCTTTGTTCCTTGAGAAATATATGTTGGGAATATGGAAATGTGGGAGAAATGGGGTGGTTGGATGTATTTTTGCATGCCCCTTTGTTTACCTTGCTGAGTATTAAATGGCCTTGCAGTTCAAAAGCCTCTCTTCTTACTTTCTGGCTGATAATATGTGTAGTAATATGGCAGTGTGGGAGAAATGGGGTGGTTGGATGTATTTTTATGCTCTGTTTTATATTATTGTTATTAAATTGAAATGTTGATGTTTTATAACTTCATTTTATGTAAACTGCCCCGAGCCTGCTGGAAGGAGCGGTACGTAAAAATGAATAATAAATATATAGTAAATAAATAAATAAGAAAACAGTTATACGTTTTACATTTCTGGGCAGGTGATCTTTGGGACTTGGTTTTTTAATCGGTAGCTCCCATGCTGAAAAAGTGTGAGCACCCCTGGTTTAGAGTCTTAGTGCGAGCCCATGATGCTTCCCAGGTAGGCGAACTGCTGAACGGACGTAAACATAGATTTGCATATGCTGACATGAGGATGATGGTGTTCTTCCTGTGGTGCGGGCTGGTAGAGGACTATACTATACTGAACACAAAAAGCAAGATTCGTAGAAACCTCAATTTATTGGTTCAACCGAAGCACAGTCACTTTCTCAAAAATATAATCAATTCCTCAAAAGTGTTGCCATGTTTTTACATCTAATATTGTTTGGATTTTTATCTCACTTAAGCAAGCATCTACGGCTATTCGGTTATAAACATGCCATCACTAGGGATCCTTTGACTTGAAATGGGCCTTGGTAACCACCACAAACAGTCCTGGGAGCTGCCTCAAGTTCTTACGTAAATTTCAACTTCTGTTCAAGAGTTACTTTCTTTTCCAGAACATTAAACAACCACACTGAAATCAGAAACTCAACCCTATGTAAGCAAAGAGTTACGGCAGTAGCAGAATGTACAACCATGTAATAACAATGTAATAATAATAATCAAATGACAAGTTGATTAGGAGTTTAGAAGAGGACTAGTTAATATTACAAGATGTGGTACAGGAACAAACATTTACTACGAGTACAAACATGCTCTTCCCTGAAGAGAATCTAGATTTTAACAAGGCACAAGTAGGTTTGATTGAATATTAGACAATCCAACAGAGTATTAGCCGCCCCTTCCAACGTTTCCTAATTTTTACTATTCATCTGTAGGATGGATATTGAAGTTTTATAGATTTGAAAATGAGTTACTACTGAGATACTTTGAGATGCAGGGTGTTCAAGGTCTTGGCAACAGGATACAACAAAACTGCTCTGGTGTGAAGCTCTTTAGATTCCTGACGCGGGTGGATAGAGCCCATGGCTTGGGGAATTACCATCTGGTTTATGGAAAGTTGTCTCCTTGTAAACAAACCAAGCATTTCCTGCCCACATAATAATATTTAGCAATCCAAAAACCTGCAAGTTAAAAACACAATGTGCGTATTAATATGTGGCTATTTTACAATGGAGGGAAAAAAAACAATATGCTACAAGCCTTTTTCCTATCAAAGAGATTCAAGGACACTTTCCCTATGTATTAATCGTATGTATTAATTTCCCTATGTATTAATATTATTTATTTATTTACATCATTTATATTCCGCCCTTCCCACCCCACAGGGCACTCAGGGCGGATCACAATGCACATATACAGGCAAACATTCAATGCCCTTTGACACACACACACACACACACACACACATATATATATATATATAAAGAGTGCTGTCATCCTAAGTAGCCTATAGACAGCAAAACCACACAAGGCAGACACACCAAATCAGCCCACATACACACAAAACCCCACGAGGTATGTTTACCACCCTTTTTTAAAAACAACACGACCAAAAATACAAAAAAAACAATTGGACTACAACTCCCATGATCCCCCACGCCACCCCCCTCTGGCAGTTTAGTGTCGGAATGTTGGTGGTGCTGGCCATTTAGAGGCATTATGCAAATACTCCCTCAGTTAGAATGTAGAGGCTGGGAGCCACCCCCTCTGGCAGTTTAGAGTGTCAGAATGTTGGTGGTGCTGGCCAATTTAGAGGCATTATGCAAATACTCCCTCAGTTAGTATGTAGAGGCTGTGAGGCACAACCCTGTGGCAGTTTAGAGTGTCGGAATGTTGGTGGTGCTGGCCATTTAGAGGCATTATGCAAATACTCCTCAGTTAGAATGTAGAGGCTGGGAGCCACCCCCTCTGGCAGTTTAGAGTGTCGGAATGTTGGTGGTGCTGGCCAATTAGAGGCATTATGCAAATACTCCCTCAGTTAGAATGTAGAGGCTGGCCCCCTCTGGCAGTTTAGAGTGTCGGAATGTTGGTGGTGCTGGCCATTTAGAGGCATTATGCAAATACTCCCTCAGTTAGAATGTAGAGGCTGGGAGCCACCCCCCTCTGGCAGTTTAGAGTGTCAGAATGTTGGTGGTGCTGGCCAATTAGAGGCATTATGCAAATACTCCCTCAGTTAGAATGTAGAGGCTGGCCCCCTCTGACAGTTTAGAGTGTCGGAATGTTGGTGGTGCTGGCCATTTAGAGGCATTATGCAAATACTCCCTCAGTTAGAATGTAGAGGCTGGGAGCCACCCCCCTCTGGCAGTTTAGAGTGTCAGAATGTTGGTGGTGCTGGCCAATTAGAGGCATTATGCAAATACACCCTCAGTTAGAATGTAGAGGCTGGGAGCCACCCCCCTCTGGCAGTTTAGAGTGTCGGAATGTTGGTGGTGCTGGCCATTTAGAGGCATTATGCAAATACTCCCTCAGTTAGAATGTAGAGGCTGGGAGCCACCCCCTCTGGCAGTTTAGAGTGTCAGAATGTTGGTGGTGCTGGCCAATCAGAGGCATTATGCAAATACTCCCTCAGTTAGAATTAGAGCCATGGCAGTTTAGAGAATGTTGGTGGTGCTGGCCATTTAGGGCATTAGCCAGGCTGGGAGCCACCCCCTCTGGCAGTTTAGAGTGTCGGAATGTTGGTGGTGCTGGCCATTGGCCAAATTTAGTTAGAATTATGCAGCCACCCCCTCAGTTTAGAATGTTAGAGGCTGGGAGCCACTCCCTCAGTTAGAATGTAGAGGCTGGGAGCCACCCCCCTCTGGCAGTTTAGAGTGTCAGAATGTTGGTGGTGCTGGGCCACCACACCAAGAGAGGCCCCGGCTTCGCTGAAGACGGCGGGCCTTCCTCCTCCTTTTAGCTCTTCATCAGCCAGCACCATCGCAGGGGAATGGCTGGCAGCGGCGCTGGCTGAGAAAGACCAAAAAGGAGGAAGGGGGCCCGCTGTCTTCGGCGAAGCCGTGGCTTCTGGAGGCCTCTGCTGCAGCAAATGAGGACAGTGGCCCTCCCACCTCCTCCCGGCCTCCTCCTTAACCACACCCCCCTCCAAGGAACGAAAGAAGGAAGGAAGGAAAGACCCAAGGAAAGAAGAAGACAATAAGCAAAAAAAAAGGAAACAGGGAAGGAGGGAAGGAAGGAAGGAAAGAAAGAAGTAAAGAGGTCATGCAGGAAGGAGGTTCAGAAAACAGACAGTACAGGAGGTAGAAGCTGGTGAAGGGACTAGCAAAAGGAAGGGGAAAAGATAGGGAGGGAATGGAGGAAGGGAGACAAGAGGAGAAAGAACTGATACAGAAAGGGGAGGGATGGCAGGAAGGAGGGAAAGGAAAGAAGGAAGGGAGAAGAGGCAGGAGGACAGAGAGAAGAGAAAAGCTGAGGGATGAGGGGGAGAGGGAAGAAAGGAAGTATAAAAGGCAGGAAGGGATGTTACTGTTGGTCTTCGCCACATGCACACACGTATGTACATATAGACATGCACACATACACACATATATACATGCACTGAAATATACACATGCACACATACATACACACACCTGTACTTACACACATCTACACATATACACGCATATACATATACAAAAACACACATATACATAAGTACACACATATACACGCATATACATATACACATATACATAAGTACACACACATACACACGCACTATGTACACATAGACACAAATCCATATATATACATACATACACACACAAAACACATATATATAGACTGGGACACAGGAAAGAGAAAAAGCCACAGAAGCGCGTGGCCGGGTTCAGCTAGTAACATGTATAGGCAGACATAGAGGCAATTTAACATTCCAGCTTCGGGCCACCAGGGGGAGCTGTCGCATTCCTTCATTCTTTTTTGTGTACTTCCTGGATATTTAATGGCCTCATAAATCAGTTAAATTTAGCCTCCCCACACAAAGTGGTACCTAAATTTCCTACTTGACAGAGGCAACTGTCTTTTGGGTTGCATTATGTATTAATCTTCCTTTTCGGAGGGTTATTAAAAAGATAATGTTTGTTTCTTTGGACACACACACACAAAAGTTACATGGACAGGAGTTTTGTGGCACTGTTAACAGATTCATTGCAGCATGACTGTAGATCAGTGTTTCCCACCAGTGTGCCGCAGCACACTAGTGTGTCCTGAGTGATCATCAGGTGTGCCGTGGGAAATTGGAACCTCCAATACCAGGTTGCGGCCCGCCGGCCGATTGTGACCAGCCCGTGTAAGGGCCCTGGCAGGCAGGCAGGTAGGCAAGCAGAGTAGCCAATGGAGGTGAAGGGAGGGGGGAAGAAGGGCCAGGGGCGCCACCGCACAGCCTGCCTTCGCTCTCCTCCTCCTCCCTTCCCTTCCGCCTCACGTGCTCTCCCCACCTCGCGCTCTCCCACCCCTCTCTATTGCTTGTGCGTGTGAGAAAGAGGGGGGGGAGGGCTGGAGATGGCCAGGGGGCCTTTGTTCCTGCTCGGGGACATGTTGCTCTTGGGCCTGGCTTGGAGGCGCGTGTCCCTTTAAGAGCACGGGGCCGGCCCTGGGTGCGTGGGATAGACTGCCTTTGGCAGAGATGGGCTGGGAGGAGCCCTCCGCATCTGCGAACTCTGGCTGGGAAGGAGAGGTGAGGAGGGGACCCTGGGGAAGAGGAGGAGGAAGCCCGAGCAGGCACCTTTGCAACCCCTGCTCCGAGGAAAAAGAAAAGTTTGCACCTTTGGAAAAAAAAGAGGATGGACTGGTGAACTACAACTCCCAAACTCAAGGTCAATGCCCACCAAACCCTTTCAGTACTTTCTGTTGGTCTCATGAGAGTTCAGTGTGCCAAGTTTGATTCAATTCCATTGTTGCTGGATTTCAGGATGCTCTTTGATTGTGTGTTAACTATTAATCCCAGAAACTGTAACTCCCAAATGGCAATGTCTATTTTCCCCAAACTCCATCTGTGTTTACATTTGGGCATATTGAGTATTCATGTCAAGTTTGGTCCTGATCCAACATTATTTGAGTCCACAGTTCTCTCTGGATGTAGGTGAACTACAACTCCAAAACTCAAGGTCAATGCCCACCAAACTCTTATAGTATTTTCTCTTGGTTATGGGAGTTCTGTGTGGGAAGTTTGATTCCATTCCATCATTGGTGGAGTTCAGAATGCTCTTTGATTGCGGGGAACTATAACTCCCAGCAACTACAACTCCCAAATGACTTTCAACATTTCGTTATAAATGGCAGTTCCTAATTAACTGTGTCTTTAAAAATTGCCAATAATGAAATAATAATGAAGTTTTGAAAGTTTTGTTAGAGTTCTGAAATGTTCACCACCAGAACTTTAGCAACACTGTAGAAACAAAGCACCAGCGCCACCTAGTGTTCACCACCAAAATTTTAGCAACACTGCAGAAGCAAAGCACCAACGCCACCTAGTGTTCACCACCAGAACTTTAGCAACACTGCAGAAGCAAAGCACCAACGCCACCTAGTGTTCACCACCAGAACTTTAGCAACACTGCAGAAGCAAAGCACCAGCGCCACCTAGTGTTCACCACCAGAACTTTAGTTTTGTAAGTACTTTAGAACCATGGATTGCCCAGGCCTACTAATTACTACCGTATTACAGCCTAATCTTAATGCTAGCAGAGTGACAATTCCTGCTGGCAAAATTGGGGTGGATTATACCTTTCTACCAGTGGCCAAGCAATCACTGGCTGTGCTCAAAATGGAAAACGCATGGCTGCAAAGACCATTTTCCCTCTGCCTCGGGTAACTCCTGCCCAAGAGTGAGTTTTCCCCCCTCTTTGGTATTTGTCCTACCAGGAAAGGTGTCTATAGAAATGATTTCAGATCATATTCCAAAACGTACTGCGGCCCCTTCTACACAGCTGAATAAAATCCCACATTATCCGCTTCAAACTGGGTTATACAGTATGGCAGTTTGGACTCAGATAACCCAGTTCAAAGCAGATATCGTGGGATTTTCTGCCTTGATATTCTGGGTTTTATGGCTGTGTGGAAGGGCCCTGCAAGAGGTTCTATTCCCAGATCTCCTGAATCACTTGTGAACTGGCCACATGTTCTACATCTTATCAATCCATAACGATAACAATATGTCAGAACCCAAACAGGCCCAGATTAACCCCTTTTGGCGCCCTAGGCCACACTTTTGAATTATGCCCCAAACCAACCTCTACCGCACCCTCCACCTCCTTCTCCTCCTCGCATTGAGTCAAGGAATGAGGGTGTGAGGAGGCGGCGGAGGGAAGCTCCGCCCCCGGTGCCAGCAGCGGCCCTGGGGGCGGGGCTTCCCTCCGCCTCCTCGCGACGCGTCCTGCTTTCTTGAGTCAAGGGAGGGCGCGAGGAGGAGGAGGAAAGCACCGCCCCCGGTGCCGGCAGCGGCCCTGGGGGCGGGGCTTCCCTCCGCTTCCTCACGGCACGCCTTCCTTTCTTGAGTCAAGGAAGGAGGGCGCGAGGAGGAGGTAGAGGGAAGCCCCGCCCCCCCAGGCCGCTGCCGGGCATGCGCAGCAGGAGGGC
Source organism: Anolis apletophallus (assembly GCA_030556195.1). NCBI lineage: Eukaryota > Metazoa > Chordata > Lepidosauria > Squamata > Anolidae > Anolis > Anolis apletophallus. The sequence continues at coordinate 7,355,765 of JARBWK010000012.1, forward strand.
GCGAGTGCTTTTGCCTCCTCCGCCATGTTCCTGGGTGCCGCACATTCCTGGCAGCGGCCCCGGGTGCTTCCCTCCGCCTCCTCCTTCCTGACCCCTCGCAGCGCTCTCCCGCCGCCCTCCCCCGAGAGAGAGGTGTGTTGCGGTTTTGTTTCAACCTTTTTTTGGGGTGTGAATTGTGCCCCCCTTGGCTTGCGCCCCTAGGCCATGGCCTTATGGGTAATCCAGGCCTGTACCCAAATTTCTAACATACATACCACAGAGACATTCAGGCTTCCCATGGTGCTAACAGAACCAAATATACAGGAGGAACCTGGTAGTTTGCAAGCATCGATTTCTTCTATGATAAGGGGGCCCGTTGAGATTTTGATGTCAGCAAGGGCCTTTCCCCAGGCAGCAGTACTGACCAGCCACATAAAGACAGCTGCGAGGCTGAAGAGATAATCCTGCAGAGAGAATCAAGAGACTAATTGCTCAGCACAAGGCAAGGTTTTCAGAATGAAAGCTGCAGTTAACAATTTACTATCACTTTAGTAGCACACAGCTACTAAAATGAAGACTAATTCAATTTTTCCGTTTTATCACTGAGTGTTTTATTGCCATCTTAATATTGAGCTCTATTAGTCTGTTGATATAGAACTAAAGTGAATTGCTTCTGTAATCTGCATAAATATTATTTTTATAAGATCATTATTTCAATTGTTGCGCTATTAATCATTATCAAATTGATTCATACCCTCCCTTTTCTTGTAAGAGCTCAAGAGTAGTTAACAATCTTATGTATCATTGAAAACACAAATTACTTAATGTCAAAAATCTCAAAGCAGTAATATGTCCCCAAAATTACAACTATCTCACATCATAAATTATATTTGCGAAAACACCACAATTAGTACAATGATGGACTAAACTATATAAAGATTACATGAAAGAGAGACATTCAAGACAGTCTGGCTGCGTTCCTACCTCAAAGTCTGCATTTTGCAGCTTTATAAATCTATTGCATAATAATAATAATAATAATGATGATAATAATAATACGTTCTAATGCTCAAGTCAGGGCACAACATAGTTAAAACATATCACCAAACATATATGCAAAAAAATGCACACACATTACTATAAAATGCATATATAACAATGCATGCCCACCCTATTATTATTATTATTATTTCTAAGGCTCAAGAGAGGGCACAACATAGTTAAAACACATCACCAAAAATATATGCAATAAAATGCACACACATTACTATAAAATGCATATATTACAATGCATGCCCACCCTATTATTATTATTATTATTATTTCTAAGGCTCAAGAGAGGGCACAACATAGTTAAAATACATCACCAAAAATATATGCAATAAAATGCACACACATTACTATAAAATGCATATATTACAATGCATGCCCACCCTATTATTATTATTATTATTATTATTTCTAAGGCTCAAGAGAGGGCACAACATAGTTAAAATACATCACCAAAATATCTATCTATCTATCTATAATAAAAGTGAATGTTTGTATGTGTGTATGTATGTGTGTATGTATGTGGAGGGATATGTGGCATTGGCTCAAAATAAGCCTGAAGTGGTGGGAAAAACGGCTTGCTAGTCACGCTTGATTTATGAAGTTTACTGCTAATCCCCCAAGCATTGGTTTAACTTTAAACCAGGTTAAATCTCCTTTCTATCAGGTCTTAATTGTAGGAACTTACTATAATTGGCAGAATGCCCCCGCTCCGATAAATGTGCATATATCCAAGGTACAGCAGAAGGGCAGCCATGCAGTACAAGAATATCAAGATAGCCCATGTCACAAAGAACTGTGCAGAGGTAGAGAAATTGCCCACGAGGTGGAATTCGGCCCAAGTGCCATTGCAGCGGGTAGGATCCGGTGAACTAAATATAACTTTGTTCAACCTAAAAAACAACAATGTTCAAGTATTAGCACAAGCATCTTATATAGCTACAATAAAGATAAGGAAGGGAAGGGAGAGGACAATGGCTCAGCTGCATCTATGCTTCTATACATTATTATTATTATTATTATTTTATTATATCTAGTCCGTGAGCTGCATTTTGCTGCTGCTGCTGCCCTTGTCGCCCATTCAGAAGCAGCCCTGCAGCGCCTAACATCCTGCTTTGCAACAGCTGCAGAGCTGTTTGGGCTGGAAGTCAGCCTGAAGAAAACGGAAGTCCTCTACCAGCCCGCACCACAGGAAGAACACCATCATCCCCACGTCAGCATAGGCGAATATGTGTTTAAGTCCGTTCAGCAGTTCACCTACCTAGGAAGCATAATCTCTTCAGATGCGAAGATTGATAGAGAGATAGATCACAGATTAGCGAAGGCATATATTGCATTCGTAAGGCTTCACAAAAGAGGCTAGGCCAAATTGGTTACCAACAATGGTCCACCCTGGCCTCACATCGGGAGGCATGGAGACACACTATCCACAATGCTGTGGCCTCTTTTGAGAAGACACACCGAATGGGTCTCGAAGAGAAACGACAACGCAGAAAGAACTGCAACTTGGAAACAACATCACCCAAGGAGACTTTCTGCTGTGCTTTCTGCAACCGAACTTGCCTATCTCAGATTGGCCTTTTTAGTCATCAACGTGCTTGTAAAAAGCGTGGGATGAGTCCTTCCTAAGAATCTTCATTCGTGAAGTAATGCCGAGAGATTATACTTTATTTATATTATTATTATACTTTAATATTTATACATTAGCCAGCTAATTGTCTCCAGACTTTTATTTGCAGAATTATTCTGCTCGGCCTTTGGAGAAAATTAGCTGTTTATTCTAAATATAAAATTCTTGCTTGTCTTTATAATTTACTTATTTATTTTATTTATTTCACGATATTTATATGCCGCCCTTCTCAACCCCAAAGGGGACTCAGAGCGGCTCACAAGCAAAATGCAAATACAATGAACTATAATTATTGCCACAGGATAATATCAATATTATATATCACATTGTACTCTAACAATATCACATTGAACTATACAAATACAACAAACTATATTATTGCCACAGCAGAACAGCAATATTACAGATCACATTGTGCTATAACAATATCACATTGAACTATAACAATTATATCGCAATATTATTAGTAATATTGCATGTAACACAAAATATATTGTTATAGTATCATATTATTATTAGTAGTAATATATTACATCACATTACAACATTATCAATATTATATGTATACACAATATATTATACCATATATTATAGTATAATATCAAATACAACATACTATGTCTTTGTCACAGGACAACAATTACATATCACACTGTATTATAACAAATTATATTGCAATATTATTAGTAATATTACATGTAACGTAAATATACAATTAAATACAGTTATAATTGCTAATATTTATTTATTTATTTAAGTCATTTATATTCCACCCTTCTCACCCCGCAGGGGACTCAGGGCGGATCACAATGCACGTATACAGGCAAACATTCAATGCCATTGACATACAAGATATATAGACAGACATAGAGGCAATTTAACATTCCAGAAATCAGTTAAATTTAGCCTCTCCACAAAATGGTACCTAAATTTCCTACTTGACAGATGCAACTGTCTTTCGGGTGCAAAGGTCGACAACAAGCTACACAAATTGGTCGAGAGTTCACCCCGACCCAGGCAGGCCTCGAACTCATGACCTTCTGGTCAGTAGAGATCTTATGCAGGGAAAACGTTAGCAAGAGTGGATAGAATAAGGGTATTGAAAATGTTCATAATACCAAAAGTATTATATTTATTCCAAACATTACCAAATGCAGTAGAGAGGAAGACATTAAAGACATGGGATAGAACAGGGCTGTCCAACTTCTACCGGCCCAGGGGCCTGAATTCCAGTCACTGACCTGGGGGCAAGGGTCTCCCCCACCCCGCCTCCGCCCGGCCCTGCCCCGCCCCACCCCCACCCTGCCCCCACTCCGCCCCTCCCTCCCCCTCTCATAAGAGGCATCCCCAATTAAATATAATCTTTTACTAAGAGGAAATGCCATACAATTAAATCCATACAATCAAATATTTACTAAGGGAAATGCAGGGAGGGAATACATAAGGGGCATCCATACACAATTACATAATAATAACATAAAGGTTAGCCTACCTTCCCAAACGCGCAGGATCCAGGAGTAGCTGGACCACGAGCAGAGGCGACGACCGACCGAGGCAGCAGCCGAGAAGGTCCAAATCGCGTCTGCATGGGCCGCAGGGATTAAGTAGCCGAGATTTCGGCAACAGGAGTATCGCGAGACTACGGAAGCCACACGGGATTTCGCTCTCAACGCAGGCGTGATCCCGCGTTGAGAGCGAAATCCCGTGTAGCTTCCATAGTCTCGCGATACTTGCTCCGGAACCCGGAAGTGGGTAATTTTTAAAAATATTATTATTTAATTTTTTTTAAAAAATTATTAAAAAGCTTAGGGGGCCGTAGGGAAGGGGCTGGGGGCCATATACGGCCCCCGGGCCGCCAGTTGGACAGCCCTGGGATAGAAGAATAAAAACATGGGCAGTTGGAGGGGAAAGACCCAGAATAAGTGACAAATGGTTAAATGCAAAAGAGGAAGAGGGAAGCTGTGGGATCCCAAGTTTAGAAGTTTACCATGATGCATTTCAAATACAAAGATTGATGGAAATACAGTATACGGGGAAAAATGGGTAAATATGGAAAAGATAATAAATAATATTAAAGGAAAAGAAATAATATTTACGGAATGGAAGAGGAGAGAGGAAACAGAATTTAAGGAACCCTTTAAAGGAACAGTAAAAGTGTGGGGAAAAAGGAGGAAGAAGTTAAACCCAGGCAACGAAAGTAAAGTGGCAACTATATGGCAAATGAATTATAATAATGATGTAAGCATAGGTAGAACACTGAGATTAATCGAAAGTAGAAGGAAAAGGTTAGTGGAGGATCTGTACACAGAGGATGGAAACCCTGTAGAACAAAAAGAAATTCAGAACTGGATCGGGTCAAGGAACTGGATGCAAAGTTGGGCCATAAGACAGGAAATTTTCAGACGAAGGGAAAAAATAAGGGAACGGGATATTCCATTTGAGAAGGTGATTAGGAAATGTTTGAGAGGGGAGAAGAAAGTGGCAGGAGATCTGTACGAACAAATCATAACACTAAAAGAAGAAATAATAGAGGAAATTTTTCATACATGGAGATTGGACATGGAAATTGAGAGGGAAGACATCCAGAGGGAAATAAGTAATATAACAAGAGAAAAGTATAATGCATTAAGGGAAACCAGAAGGAAAATGTTACAAAAATGGTACAGAACTCCTGCACAACTTTCACGCTTTGTACCAGGGATGAAAGATAAGTGTTGGCACGGCTGTGAACAAAGAGGGGTGTTCAATCATATGATATGGGAATGTGATAGAGCGCAAGATTACTGGAAAATGATTGAAGGAGAAATCAATAGAATGTTAGATTTACATATAGTAATAGTTAATAGAAATGTATTACATGCACGGATAATAGGAGTGAAGAATATGCAAAAAGAAACATTGATTGACAAATTAATAGCGTGTGCACAGATAGTTTTAGTGAGGGGTTGGAAGGATAAAACAAAATGGACATTGACTAAACCAGTCTTTCTCAACCAGTGTGCCGTGGCACACTAGCGTGCCGTGACGGACCTCCTGCTGTGCCGCGAGAAAAGCTCTCTGCCCCCCTTCCTCCCCCCCTCCTGCTGAACTCCTGCTGCTTGGGGGAGGAGGAAGGGCCGGGCAGTGGCGAAGAAAAAGAAGAAGGGACCGGGGCGCCGCCTCCTTTGGCCGTTTCCCCAGCCAGCCTCCAATCCGCCATGACTCCCACCATGACTCTCGCCCCTTGCTCGCTGAAGCCGCGTGGAGGAGCCCCGCCCACTGAAGCCCGTCCACCGCTCATGCTCCTCCTCTGTAGGAGAGCTGAAGCTGGGGGGAGGGGCATGGCGCGGCCTGTAGGAGAGCTGAAGCTGGGGGGAGGGGGCGGGGCATGGCGCGGCCTGGCTCTGCTCCCTCCCCCGGCTTCGGCACGCCCAGCAGCTGCTCCAGCCTTGAGGGGACAGTGCCAAGCCAGCATTGTGCTGGCTCTGCCACCACTGGCTTGGCACTGCCCTCAAGCCTGGAGAAGCTGCTGGGAGAGGTGAAGCCGTGGGGTAGGGGGGGGCATGGCGCGGCCTGGCTCTGCCCCCTCCCCTGGCTTCGGCACTCCCAGCAGCTGCTCCCAGCAGGCCACCAACCCCCAGCCGTTCTTTACTGTGTTAGAGTGTCATTTTGGTTGGTGGTGTGCCCCTGGATTTTTTTAATGTTAAAAGTGTGCCGTGGCTCAAAAAAGGTTGGGAAACACTGGACTAACTGGTATAACTATATAATTAATATCTTAAATGTGGAAATAACACATTGTAAATGGCATTATATAGATAAAATTGAAAAGATAATAATAGCAAAGAGGATGTGGGAACCAGTTAGAAATTATTTAGAAAATGTGTTAAAGAGGTGGAGTAGAAAAATTAAGACTGAGACTGATATTTCAAATGTAACCTCTGTAGTTTGATGTATAAACTGTATGTACAAGGAGGGGAGGGTGGGAGAGGAGGGGAAAGGAGGGGAATAAAAAAAAACTTTTTTTAAAAACCAAAAAAAACCAGTAGAGATCTTATGCAGCTGACACCCAGCCAGCTGCACCACGTTAACTGCTCAAGGAAAACTCACTTAACTTAACTGAGGAATGTGGAATAATATTCAGAATTACCGAAAATGACTTGATCAAGTGGGATGCCTAGATTTATATGCAAATGTACTAAAGGCTCACCTGAAAGGATAGGCAAAAGCCGCTGTTGCTGTTCTGTTGACAAGTCCTACACAGGACACTAGTATTGTTGTTTCACCTTTATAGCCTCCACATGCAGCAAAAGCAAACATAGAAAAGAACTACATAGAAATAAACCAATTAGTACATACATTTTTGTCTGCCTGGAAAACCGAGCAACACACAAGGAGCATCATATAACCCATTTTAACAGACTCGCTCTCGCAACAGGCAATCTGCTATAAATCTGTGTTTACGTCCTTCTCTTAAAGAAACATCACAGACAGCAAGTAGATTCATGCATT